>JALIGW010000001.1:210053688-210253688 GCA_023053685.1 Diadophis punctatus similis
ATTGAAGAAATGGTGAAATAGAATAATTAAAGAAAGGATGCAAAAGGAGGAACAAAATGAGATGTGAATGACAAAAATAAAAATAATTTTAAAATTATTTTAAATAATTAAATAAATGGAAATGGAAATAGGCTGGAAGATCTGATGGTAGGTAGACCAAGGCAATCATAAAATGGATCCCACTTGATAAAAAGCATCCACGAAAGAGATCTAACACAAGAGGGATCAACAACATCAGCAAGTATTAAGGCCCAATTGGCAAAAGAAACCTCAGGACAGTATTGATTGGAAACATGCAGAAGAGGCGTTCATCCTGTAGTGGATAGACAATGACTAAAATGATGAATTAAATAAAATTGTTGAATTTTCCTGTGGCAAAATGGCCACAGCGAATTGTACTGTGGTGAGTTGGTCGTGGTGAGCTGGCCACTGAGAGTTAGCCACAGCAAGTTGACCGTGGCAAATTCTCACATTCCGTGGACATCAGTCGCACACTGATTCACTGAGATATAACAATGCTGAACCTATCTTTATATCCACAACATTAACAATATTTTAAAGCAAAGGGTTGTTTGTTTTACAAATTCCAAGTATACCCCAATATAATTTGTTAATAAGCAAGCATAAAGTGTATTTTAGTTCTAAATAAGCAGATGTAGGATTTGCAGTCTTAGCTGAATTATTTCATGAAATTATCAAGCTCAAAAATAGGCTTTGTGTTTTCCCAAATTACTGTGAATCTTATTTACCTCTTTTTCCAAATACACCTTTTTATCATCCAGTGTGTTATAGAGGGTAAAAAACTGTTTTGTTTCTTTGTGCGTTGCTGATACTGCGAAAAATCAAGAATTCAGAAAAACAAGTTTAAAATGTAGCAGACCACAACTGATTTCATATTTATTTATTTTATAGCCCACCTTCCTACTCTCCAACAAATATTCAAAAATGCTGAAACAAAAATTAAAACACAAGGAAAATAATTTCAAAATACAGATTAAGATGAACAGTAAAATAGCTCCCAAATCATTTAAGACTTAAATATCTAGACCAGGGGTTCCTACTTCGACAGTTTTAAGATAGGTGGTCTTCAAATCCCAAATTCCCAAGCCAGCATATATCTTTTAAGGACAGTCTCCTACAAGTAGTCCCTGATTTACGACTGTAATTGAACCTGGCAATTATGGTTGTAAGTCATGACAATCGTAAAGCGTTTTAAAAAATCATGTTTGACCCAATGCAGCTGTTGTTAAGTGAACAATGAGGACGTTAAGTGAAGCCATTGTTCACTATGTCCTTTCCCCCCCCTGGAAAGTGGAAGTAAATCCCAGTTTCTGGCAGACGTATTGTAAATTGCTATCATGTGATTGCAGGACACTGCAAAAAAAAAAAAACCTTTGGGGGGGTGTCTACTGTAACTTTGAATGGTTGCTAAGCAAATGATCGTAAGTTGAGGACTACCTATATCAGTGATGGCGAACCTTTTTTCCCTCGGGTGCTGAAAGTGCGTGCGCACGCACTATCATGCACGTGCGAGTGCCCACACCCATAATTTAATGCCTAGGGAGGGCGAAAACAGCCTCCCCCGCTCCCGCAGAGGCCCTCTAGAGGCCAGAAATGGCCCATTTCCCAACTTCTGGTGTGCCCGGTAGTCCCGTTTTTTGCCCTCCCCAGGCTCCAGAGGCTTCCCTGGAGTCTGGGGAGGACGAAAACGCCTCCCCGGAGGCCCTCCAGAAACCTAAAATGCCCTCTGAGAGCCTCCACGCCAGCCAAAAATCAGCTGGCTGGCGCACCCATGCGTGCTGGAGCTGAGCTAGTGCAACGGCTCGCGTGCCGGCAGATATGGCTCCGCGTGCCACCTGTGGCACCCGTGCCATAGGTTCGCCATCACTGACCTATATCATAGTAGCTGAGATGTAGTTAGGCAAGGCATGGGTAACTATTGCTACATCTAACTGACTCAGAATATGTCACAATCCAGGTATCTAGCACATTTGTTCAAAGGAAATCCTCACTAAGCTGCCAGATCAGTGAATCCAATGTTATCTCAAAGTTTGTGCACAGAAATTTTTTTTTCAGTAGTCCAGTTCTTTTCCTTATGCCAAATAATGATTATCAGGACTGAAAGTTTGTATTCGCCTTTGTAGTGTTTTAATCCATTATGTTAAAAGGGTATTTCAATCATGCATTCAGGATATTTTCTTTTCACAGATCACCACTGCTCTCTTCATATTTTTATATACCATTAAAATAGCACCTTTTCTATACTTAAATGTTCAGAAAGGGATCTAATACAACCATTTCATTTAAGAGAGTAACTATATGGGTTATTGATTTCAGCAAACATTCCCCTGGGTGCCTGTGTTTAGATGTGCATCCATTTTTGATGTAATTGTTCCTACCTAGTTCTGTTTCCAAAACAGCGAATTACTAAATTGTATCCTTAATCTACACCAGGTGTCCCTAACCTGTGGGCCATGACCCACTACCGGGCCGTGGCCTATTTGCACGTGAGTGGCAGGCAGTGCATTCACAGCCCTCTCGCAACCGCACTCACACAAATGAAGCTGTGTGCGCATGCACACATGCCTGCCCCTCGCACAAAACCATCCCCCCCCAGGTCGCCAAACCTGAAAGGTTGGGGAACGCTAGTCTACACCATGGGTTTTGCTATTTTCCCAATCTTAAACAGCTCATTTGAAATTATTGCATTTAAACTTTATAGGCAATTCATACTATATTCATCAAATTGCTAAACAAACTCGCTAGTAAAATCAAGTATTTTCAACCATCTAAAAATGTTAAAAATTGCAGACTATGACTGGAATTTTTTTCTGTTATGAAAACCATCCATGATGGATATAATGGATTTGCATTAGAACCTCAAATATCTAGCCCTGATTTATTTTGGGTCCAGTGTCTTTTAAATTCTCAAGAGGTTATCAAAAGGTAAGAAATGACCAAGAAGTTGGCTGTATCTGTTTACTGTGTGTGTTTGTGAGCATAGATAGATAGATAGATAGATAGATAGATAGATAGATAGATAGATAGATAGATAGATAGATAGATAGATAGATAGATAGAGATAGATGGATGGATGGATGGATGGATGGATGGATGGATGGATGGATGGATGGATGGATGGATGGATGGATGGATGGATGGATGGATAGATAGATGATAGATAGATAGATAGATAGATAGATAGATAGATGGATGGATGGATGGATGGATGGATGGATGGATGGATGGATGGATGGATAGATGATAGATAGATAGATAGATAGATAGATAGATAGATAGATAGATAGATAGATAGATAGATGGATGGATGGATGGATGGATGGATGGATGGATGGATGGATGGATGGATGATAGATGGATGGATGGATGGATGGATGGATGGATGGATGGATGGATGGATAGATAGATGATAGATAGATAGATAGATAGATAGATAGATAGATAGATAGATAGATAGATAGATAGATAGGATATAGAGACAGAGGGGGGGAGGGAGAGAGAGAGAGAGAAAGAGAGAGACTTGTTTGGCTCTGTTATTGTATTTTTTTTTTCCTTTCTTGGAGTTTGTATTTTAACATTGTGAATAAAATAACATAAAATATTGAAGAAAAAGAAAAGAAAAGACTAAGCTGGCAAGTAATCAGCCAGCCAAAAAACACCAGGTAATAGATCTTAACATAAAATCAACATTCTGTGAATTGTAGCTCAGATAAATTTATTGGAAGTGACAGAACTTCAGCTTGTAAAGGAACAAGGGTTATTCTAAATGATTTGTAATGCTCGTTTAAGCATCTATCAGGCAGGCAAAAGGTAGAATTCTCCTAAATCATCCATTCACTACATTAAGTACAAGGGGGGGGGGGAAGCATCTGTTCTGGAGAGAAATAAGGCAGATTCTGACACAAAACACTCTTCAGGCTATTAATGGTACTGGAGAGCCTGAAAAAGCATAATGGTAAAACTCATATATTATTTTGGTGTGCCTGCTGATCCATCATATGCATGCATGGCTATGCACACACAAATGGACCAAACAGATCAATCTGCTCTATTATATTTTTACTGTCTTCTTACTGCTTGATGTGTGGTTCTATTTTACCGCATTCTTTACTTCCGTGTCTATATGTATACACACACACACACACACACACAAACACTGCATTTAACTCATTGCCCCAACAGCTTTTGAGGAAAGCTGATGTATTTTTTATAATTTAAAGTAGTTTTTAAGGATAAGTAATGACAAATGCCGAACTACAATTGCAGACTAGCAAAACATTAGGCTGGGAGTACAACACCAGTGATGGGAAGAACCAATTCAGTACAGAGATAATGGCATTTTCTACCAGGATAACCTTAGTATTGGTCACATTACATATACTGAGTAAATTCTGCTTTCACAAAGCATAACACATACATATACTGTCAATCTCATCTCCTAACCAAATATGCAACTTCTGTTTAAAAAAAACCTGAGAGACACAAACTACATTCAATTTCAGAATATACTGGCCTACAGGGGGAACATGAGCTAATGTCTAAGAAAGTTCCTAGACCTTATGGTTGTAAGCAAAGATCTGTAAATACCTACATTTCTGGAAGAAAAGAACCCAGAAAAGGATAAACAATTGTGCTCCCCACTTAATTTCCCAGTTTTACAATTCATCTACTACCTGCAGCAAAAAATAGTTCTGTCAAATGCATATGTTGGGAAGCAGATACCATGTTTTAATGCTCCTAACATTAGTATTTATCCAAAGGACTTTTCAAATGTAAATAGACTTTAAACAACTTCAGAACTCTAAAAAAACTAACCCATCTGGCATCTATTACCCAATCTTCATAAATAGGGTTATAAATTAATTTCATTAACTTTCGGTGTTAATAAAAATAAGCGAATCTCCCAATAAAACAAACTACTGGATGCACTACAGGCAAATGAGGCTAAGAACAGATGAGTTATTAGAGCCAAAAAGACCTTTATTCAACACTGCATCCTGACAGCCGCTAGGACTTAAGTTTCCCCCACTCTACAGGTAGTCCTCAACTTACAACCATTTGTTTAGTGACCGTTTGAAATTACGAAAGCAGTGAAAAAAGTGACTTATCATTTTCACACTTATGACCCAGGGGTGGGTTCTAACTTACCTTGCTGCCGGTTCGCTTCCTCCCGCGCCGTGTGGCTGCATGTGCATGCGCACTGCCAAAAACTCGGCTTTTGCGCATGCGCAGAAGCAAAAACCAGCAAACAAAAGCCAAAAAAATGGTGGCGGCCACGGACCGGCACCGATAGAACCGGCTCGGCGATGTCACCACCAGTTTACTACTGGTTCTATAGAACCGGTTAGAACCGGTAGGAACCCACCTCTGTTATGACCGCTGTAGTATCCCCATGGTCACATGATTGAAATTCAGACCTTTGGCAACTGACTCATATTTATGACCGTTGCAGTGTCTCAGGGTCATGTGTATCGCCTTTTGTGACCTTCTGACAATCAAAGTCAATGGGAAAGCCAGATTCACTTAACAACTACAGCGTGATTTGCCTAACAGCTGTGGCAAGATCGGTCATAAAATGGGGCAGATCTCGCTTAACTGTCTCGTTTAGCAACAGAAATTTGGGGGTCAATTGTGGTAGTAAGTTGAAGACTACCTGTAGTTAACTAGCGAATGGATAGTAGCATTCTGTATGGAAGTGCTAAGTGATCTTCCATTGGTGCCCATCCACCCATCTGTACGAACCCGGCCTAGTTCTCTGCTGATACACTTCCTATACCCTCATGTAGAGGAACATGATGCTGATGGAAGGTATGAACCCTTCATATTTCATGACTCTATCCAAGGAGGAAATCCTGCATTTAATGCAGTTTTCTTGGCCATGTTATAGACATGGTTGGTTATTGTTTTCAATTTCCTAATCTTGCGGTAAAGAGAACCAGTTTGGTGGGCAGTAGAGATTTAAGGCCTCAGAGTAGAAACCAGGAGACTGTGAGTTCCAGTCCCACCTTAGGCACAAAACCAGCTGGGTGACCTTGGACCTGTCACTCTCTCAGCACAAAAAGCAGGTAAGATAAACTTCCAAATATATTGCCAAGAAAAGTGCAGGGACTTCTCTCAGAAGGTAACTGACTCGAAAGTATTCATCCTCACCATCACCACTATCTAGTCTCCAGCTCTGGAATTCCCAGGAAGTCTCCCATCCAAATCCTAACAAAGGCCAAACCTACACAGCTTCTGAGATCAGCCAAGGTTGATTTAGATGCTTCCATCTACTGAAATAAATGCTTATTACCATTTACCCACCCACCTCCAAAATCACAGAAGTATCAAATCTTCAACCTGCAGGCAATTTTTAAAGTACCCGAGAGAGGCATAGAAAGCGACTATCCAAAGGTAACTCACAGAGCTACTATTAGCGAGGTGCATCGTCATGCTCTATAACTGTGACGGTGAACCTGTGGCACGCGTGCCACAGGTGGCACGCAGAGCCTTCTCTGCGGGCACGCCAGCCGTCACCCCAGCCCAGCTCCACCGCGCATGTGTGTGTGCCTCCCGCTGGCCAGCTGGTCTTCAGGTCTCTGACGCGCATGCGCAGGGGTGTTCGCATGGCGTTTTGAGGGGTTGCACACGGCCCCCCCATACCCCATTTTGGACCTGGAAGGCCTCCTGCACCAACCTGGAAGCCAAAAATAGGCGAGGGGGGGCAGGACGCATGCGTGGGGGACACACACACATGTGCGAGAGGCACTCGCATTGCATTTTGTGGGTCCGCACATGTGCTTTGGGCACTTGGCACCAAAAAGGTTAGCCATCACTGCTCTATAAGTTCATGCTATTTAGCAGTGAGAAATACACATACCTTGACCATACAGTTCAATAAATCTCTTCTGGTACTGTGTCAACTCAGCTCTGCTGGGTACCTCATCAATCTTACGTTGCAAAATAGCTATTTCCCTATTTCGGCGGGCCTGAAGGGAATTAAAACAGAAAAAATAAAAACTAGGTAGTTTTTAAAAATGGAGCGACATTCCAAAAGAACTTGATAACAGAATTGATTGTTGCTACAGTGCAGCTACTTCCCTGGGATAGCTCTTTGTTGAAACAGCTTTTTAAAAAAAATAGTTGCATGAAATGATGTTTACATTTTGAAACATTCATTTTAAGAAATTAACATTCAAAAGTTGACCAGAAATTACGTTGAACATGAGGGGAAGATGGAAAGACATTTATTAAATTCACATTTCTCCAGCTTACTTACCAGAAGAAGTCTGATCTTCTGCAGTTTCTCTTTCTCCGTTTTGTATTGTTGGTCTATAATTTTAGTAGGTTCCTAATATTCAAGACATAAAAATATCCACACTCATGAATTAAGCTCTATTGAAACCAATCTGAGGAGCAGAACAGTGTACAGCAATACAGGTAGTCCTCAACTTACAACAGTCCACTGAGTGACTGTTCAAAGTTACAAGGGTGCTGAAAAAAGTGATTTATGACTGTTTTTCACATTTATGACCGTTGCAGCATCCCCATGGTCGCATGATCAAAATTCAGATGCTTGGTTCATATTTATGACGATTGCAGGCAAAGTCAATGGGAAAGCCAGGTTCACTTATCAACTGTGTTACTAACAACTGAGATGGTTCACTTAACAACAGTGGCAAGAAAGGTCATAAAATGGTGGAAAACTCACGTAAATGTTTTACTTAACAACATAAATTTTGGGCTCAATTCTAATCATAACTTGAGAACTACCTATATTCACCATTTAGTTCCATACTAAATGAAACACCTCATTCCTGCTGCTTGTCAGAATGAGGTTACTGATTTCAGAAGAGGATACAAATGGTTAATGATGTAAATTAAGGAGTAACTGAGAGTTAAAGGTAATGAGAGAAAAAAAAAAGAACTTCTAATGGATTCTGGAGCTTCTTCTCAGAAGCATCCACACACGATACAGTCCTAATTTATACCTAACTCTCCCTTTGCCAAAAAAAAAGTTAATATATTTTGATTCTGAAACCTTTGTTCAGGTTGGGGCATGTTTCCTACTTGACAGAAGCCAAAGTAGAAAACCAGATAGATATTAAAGGTCTAAGAACAAAGGAACAATGAAACTTGGTCAATGAAGCTCTTCCCCCTTTCAGAAACTCACCTGAAAGAGAGGGAAATTTTCCTGCCCCTGATTCATTGCTCAGAGTTTGAGTTTTCCAGGCTTTGTTGCTCTCTCTTGACCAATTTAGTATCCTTTGATTAGCTCGTAGTATTTCAACTTCTTTGGTATGTTTTCTCCCCATTCATAATATAACCATGATATAACCATGATATATCCATGAATGGACTGAAGTATTTCAGACTCTGCTTACTTTAAAAGAAACTCTTTCAAAATGACATCATTCATTCATTCATTCATTTTCTAAGCTATTATTTTTAATTTGCTAATAATCTGTTCTTTTTCTTGCAGATTTATATACGCTTCTTGGTTTTTAATACTTCTGATTTTTAAAATTTATTTATTTATTTATTTGGGATTCTTATAGGCCGCCCTACTCCCTGGGGACTCAGGGCGGCGATACTTTAATGTTAAATGCATTTTATTATTAATGTCACTTTATAGCTTCGATAATGTGGGATGACAATATTTATGAAATGTTGTGACCATTTGTTAAGATATTCATGAACTGGGAGAGCCATGTTAACAAGGTCAGCCAATGAATAGGCATAGCAACTAAGTCAGCCAATGGGAGTTAAACACTTCTGAGTCTGTGCAGAGAATCGAAATTGAAACTTAAGCTTAAGGCTGGGCATGACTCTAGTCCACTCTGTACTCTCTTGTCCATTCTGTACTCCAGTCTACTCTGAACTCTGCTGAAATGAAACTACTCGTAATTGTTCTCTTCTGCCTGTAACTGCTTGAAGAAATAATCTACTTGTGGTATTGTATATATATATTATTATGTTTATAAAGAAGTTAATGAATCCAGCTGAATCAGTTATCTGTGTGTGCGTCTGGTTTTGATTTACTGTATACAACAAACGCTGATACCATTACATCACTACGTAGAATTCATACACAATTAATTTTTGATTTTATTTTATATACATTTTACAAACTTAAATCAAGAAGTGTATTAATCTGAAAGTGATTATAGGTAAACAGCATCATATAGATCTAGGACCTGCCAGCTAGAAATTGGCAAAAGCAAACAAACAAACCAATCCATGTCAGTTTCTAACCAGAACTAGCAGATAACTGCAAGGGTTTTCTCAATCAAAGATAATTATCAAGGAAGCAAAGGATAGAAAGTTCCAATTCTTGCTGTTTACCCTTTCCTCTCCACTTTCAGCCGCTTCTGCTTTCAAATTTTCAATGTTTTGTTGGAGGCGTGCCATCTCTTCCTTAAAGAATAATAAAAATAGAAATAGTTCATCTCCCAACACTGTACTCTTTATGGAAAAAGAAGCCAAGAACTGAGTAATCAAGAACACAGATTGTGTTCAACTTGGGTTAAGATACACATGGACTAGAGCAGGGTTGTCAAGCTCGCATCATCACGGTGTCATCATGTGACGTATCGTGACTTTTGCCCCCTTCGCTAAACCGGGTGTGGGCGTGGCCAGCGTGTGATGTATCTGGCCCGCAGGCCGCGAGTTTGACAGCCCTGGACTAGAGACGAAATAAAATTAAAACATTGTTATTTAAGATAGAATTTCTTTTACTATCTTAATACGATGCTCTACTGTTGACAGTTGCATACTTTTTTTGGGGGGGGGGGGGAAGAAACATGGATATTTTTTTTTCTGAAATATTTCTTGCACCAGAAAGTAAAAGATGTATGCTGACTTGAAAATGTTAGTATAGCTACATTGATTAAAAATGCATCCACCATCAAGATTACAAGAAAAAATAGTTGAAAGATGTACCTGCAAAACAACTTTCATTTAAAAAAAATATATCAAAGGAGAGTTTGAAGCCACAACATTTTAGGGCATTTAAATGAGTTCGGTAAAAACAATTCTCTAACAATCTATAACTGTTATCCTAAAAGGCATTAAGATACTGGAGCTGAAAATTCATAGGACATTTCATTTCTCTTATCTTGATTCCTACTTTTACCCTGATGCCTTTTCAGAATAAAATGCATGCCATCTGCACAGCAAAAAATTATGCCCCCAATTTCTCTTAACAAGGTGCTGTTTTAGCCTCCATGTAACATTAATAACTCACGCAAACGTTAATTACAGCCTAAGACTACAGATATGGTAATATAGGAAGCAACCTTACACCAGGTTAAATGAATGATCCATTTAGCCTAGTAATGTAATTAGAAATTCTCTTTGTTGAGAATTCTGGGAATTAGAAAGCATATATCTGCTTAGGTATGACTTAGCACAAGTCAATCCAACTAAGTCTACATTGACCAGATTTACTTGAAGATGCCTGGACAGGCAATTGGACAGAGACCACTAGAACACTAGCTATGTGACACTTGTACTGATATTTAACTGATATTTAACTTGGCTAATCTAAATTAGCAAATGATGAGGCAAGATTATTCAGTTCAACTTTGCTTTTTACCAAGCTCCACAATCTACTGTTAGATGGAAATAAGTCTGATCTAAAGAACAAGGTACCCAAAAATGTTCCAGTCCCAGAGCCATCTTTTCAAATAAAAAGTCCACTCCTCATTATTTTAACTTTCTTAATTCCAGTGGCTTAATTTAGATTTTTTTAAAAATCATGTGGCTTTTAGTATTGTGAAACAATCAGGATTCCAAAGCCTTTGCAAATTTATAGTCTCTCAATCCTGCATATCCTACCTATATAGCATGATCACAGGTGGGCAATTATTTTGCTATACCATACTGCAAAATGAACATATGTACCACAATCTTAAAAGAGCTTCTTATGCAGCATTACACAAACAGCAACAGAAACATATCTAAATAACTTTCTCAAACTTACTCTACAATGTGCTTTAAATTCTTGTTCTTGACCTTTAAGATTCTCATTCATTGCCACCAGCGTTCGAAGTTTCTGCAATACACTAGGATAATAATGTGTAATGAATTAAACCTGAGGATTTAGAACATCTGTTCCAAGCCAATGTAAGCATTAGATGAAGAGAAAACCTTTTTTCCCCCTAATTATCTGAAACACTCTAGCTCAGGGGTGTCAAACTCACATTGTCACGTTGTCGTCACATGACATATCACGACTTTTTCCCCCCTACGCTAAAATGGGGGTGGGCATGGCCAGCATGTGACGCATCTGGCCCTCTGGCCGCGAGTTTCACACCCCTGCTCTAGCTGATGCCACAGAATGAAAGATGGCAAATAGGCTTAATAAAACAAAACTTTGTGAAAAACAACCATCTAAGTTACTACCAGTAGTTACATTTTGTCTTACATAAAATATTTCTAAAATGTTAATTTTGAAAAAAAAAATAGGAACTTCAGTTGAACCTACTGCATTTCTGTCTGAACCTTACCTATTAGACTTCTTTTATAAATGCAGTAGGTTCAAACTGAAGTTCCTAAAAAGAATATGCTTAACATTCTGTTCAAAAGTAAAACTGAAATGCACTTACATCGTGTTGATGATATTCTTTCAAAAATTACCGTATACAGTAAAAATAGGGATCAAAAGTTTGAGTGAGAACATTTGTAAAACATTTTGGTCCATAATTTGTTTTGATGTATTTTGTCCATTTTGGAAAATCTCTGAATTCAAATCACCATTGACCAAAAATTAAGACATCTAAGCTACCGTTCTACCCATATGTGTTCAAGTGCTTGAACACCATATAGGCATCTGTATAGTGGAGAGAAACTGAGATAAAGGAATCACCTTTTTCTGTGTTTAGACACTTGGGAAAAGCTGTTGCTTTTCTGTTCTTCACTTTGTCCACTGGGCACCAAATGTTCATTTGGCACACTGGTAGCAAGTTTCCTTTTTATCCTCTTGGAGATCAAGAAAATATGGCTGTGATCTTCCTGAAGTCACAGATTAGTAAAATCAGATCACCCTTTTTAAGAGGCCTTTCTCTCTGAACACACAGAGAGAGAGAGAGGGAGAGAGATTTAAAAATATCCCTAAATGCACCCTAAAATTGTGCTGTAAGTCTTCCTGGCAATAATAACACCAGTGAGTTATGCTAATTATGAGAGCGCAATGTTCCAAATTTAAAGAGGAAAAGGGTGATTAAGAGCATACATGGTGAACACGGTGAACCTGGTGGTAATAGTTCAAAGATGCCACATCTTTCCTGGGATCACCATGCTACTGAGAGGAAGAGGTCCAACAAGGGCAAAAATGTATCAGTCTGCATGTATGTATACACACATGTACTGTATGGGTACACAAACACAAACCCACGATAAGGATAGGAAGAACTCCAACATGGGAAATATGTTTCTCTCTCTCTCTGTCTGTCTGTCTGTCTCTCTGCCTCTCTGTGTGTACGCACAGATTCTCTAAATAAGTTCACCAATATTAAATTTTTATGCATATCACATTAAAGTAAATTCTGATCACTTAAATATTACCAAATGTTATTCACAAGTTCTACTTCTTAAAAATACATATAAAGAGCCCTTTCGAAAAAGAATTTTTAAACCCATTTACACTCTAGCAAAACTAATGCCCTACCTCTTGGTAAATTAGAATTAAACTGTAACCCATTCAATTCCAGGGAGAAAAACAAGTATGTGGTTTAAAGCAATAACACTTTAAAAATAAATTAGTCATCGGTATTTTGTATCCAGCCACTGCCAAACTTTGCCATTCTTTCTAAATGCCAATGCTTGCTGCATGTATCTTTGCCGATATTTAAAGCTGCTAATCCTTCCAAATCTGCTACTCAGTGTAGTAAATAATGAAGAACAGAGGCTATGAACCAAGGCCTATAATTTTGGGATGTAACATCTGGGTCTCTTATTCACTGCAATTCCAAGCCATGTACTTTGTGCACATAGTGAAAACAAAACTTTGAGTCAAATAAATGTGTAAGAGTATATGCATTTTTATTGTGTGTATACTCTTTCTAGCTTTGCATAAAATTAAAAATAAAAACAGATAAATGAGTAAACATTACTTAATGTAAGATTCTATTTGCTATAAAATATAAGAAGCACGGTGGTCACGTGGTTAGGACGTTGGGTAGATTAGCAAGCCCACATTCGAGACCCGAATGCCGCCATGGAGCGGAGTTGAGCTCCCTTCTCTCGCTCCAGCTCCTGCTGGAGACATGAAAGGGCCCCTCCAACTGGGCATCCCCCAGACAGTGGTGATCTCACCAGCTAATCCTTTCAACTCAGAAGTATTTCAGTGCTTCTGACACAAATACTATGCTATTAAATACTTTGTGAGGAAAAAATAAACAATAAAGTATACACCACTACGAAAGGAATAAAGCAGAATGGGAATAGATGTAGCACGTACTTTGCATCTGCTTGGGATTCCACCACTTCCAAAGCTGCCAATTCCTTATCTAATTTTTCACTATACGATTTAACCTATGAAATCAGAATTTATAACAGATGGTGTAAACATTTTGTGGATCAAAAGATGGTTAAAAGAAATCAATCTAATCAGCAAGAAACACCCTCTAAGATTTTATCTGCCTCTGTTAGGAACTCTTGGCAACATCTGGCAACGTTTTCATTGTATAACGAGCATGATTTCTAAAAGCATAATTGTTTTCCCTAAACAAAACAGTGGTAGCAGATCACATGACTAAACATATTACACATTCAGCATAATTTTTCTTGTTTGACCACAATTGCTACATTCTTTGATTCTTTGAAATTTAGAAAACAGGAAACACGAAGCAGATATAACACTTATTTCTGCAGAAATCTAAGAATGAAGTGAAGTATGCTGATTTCACTAATCCATTCAACATTTCCAGTGGTGACTGAATCCTTTGAACATCTGATACAGTTCCTCCACTAGCTTACAGCACTGATCAGATACACTAAGATATCCTACATCAAATAAAATATAACTTTAATTCATCTCGATTTGTTTTGTCCATAATTAGGCATACATGTACCCAATTATATGCAGGTAAAAGAGTAGGCTACAGTTCCTCAGAGTAAGCCCAAAATAATTACTTGGTCTTCAGAACAAACATAGCTTAGAGTGACATATTCTTAGAACTGAAGAAGGGCAGAAAATCTCTGTGAACTTCAACAGAGTTGCTTGGAATTGGGGGTGGCATATACATTTAAACTATTGTTGTTGTTGTTGTTGTTGTTGTTGTTGTTAATAATCACAGAGTCAGCTAGAAGTTTAGATATTAATTGGCATTTTTATCCACCTTCCCAAGTATCTGGGACAGGAAGATGTTTCATCATTTCATTGTTTCATTCATTTTTTTATTATTATTATTAAAAATGTGCTCACCAAGACTGTAAAACCAACAATCTTGGTGGGGAATAATTGACAACAATTCTTCCGTTGCAAATAACAATTACATTTTATGGAAGCAATGCAATACATCTGGATAACTGACAGAGCTACCCAATGGAAAGATTTCAGCATTTCACTAAAAAGCAACAATGAAACCCATACTACTGCAAGTGCATCTTACTCCATTGATTAAACCCTAATTTTAAATAGCTCCATTCATTTTCTGCAATTTCTAGTGCAGGTCTGAGAAAAGACAGCAGGAAGAAGGGATTGAGAAAAAAAAAGTTTACCTCATGTAGTGTCTTTTTAGCCTCATCACATCCTGCCTGTAGATCAGCACATTTAGCCTTCAACTATTATCAGAGAAGAAAAAACAGCAAAAGGAAATTAACTGATCACAAATTTGGTAAGTTTTTAGTGTGTATCTAAATGATTCGTGAAAGATAGGGAAGAGCCTTGTCAAAACATACCTCATCCAAGTGTTTGGTTTTCTGTAAAATCTGTTTGTTTAAGGAAGCCACCTTCCTTTTATGCTGCTGAGCAGCTCCAAGTCTCTCTGGGCGTTCTTCTGAAGAAAGTTCTGATTGCTGGGTGTGAGGTGGGATGGGATGAGGAGGGGAGGGGAGGGGGGGAAACAGAGAAACAAGTTGTCAGTTAAGGTTTTGCTAGATTCTCAAGTACAGTTTTTTGGCTGCTATTTACACACGGGTCTCTATAAAATGGCGGATGTATACTGTTTGATACGGTCACCTTCCTAATCAACATGTGTTGCATTATTTAATAACAGTAATTACAATCCTTATGTTGACCAAGTCTAGTTTCTCAGGATATCTACAGAAAGACTGAGCTATGATCATATGTGCTCTTCCTTAGGACTTAATTCCTATAGAAAACAAGAAAATGAGCATGGATAGGAATCGGGACCAAGGCACGTAGTCCAATTTCTTTAGAATTTTAATACATCATTTTTGGTATTACTGCTTCATTCTGTATTATTTCCAACCCAACTAAATGTTGGCAAGAAATTATATAATTGGTTTTGAGACTTTCCCTTTGTGTTGGTGGTATAATTTTCTGCAAACAAAATTCCAAATTAGCATTGGCTCACCCCATCATCATTATTATTCTAATGGGCAGAAGTTTGTTTTTAAAAAGTTGACATATAGGAAGTTGAAAACAAAACAGCTTTAGATCAAAGTTTGTTTAAAAATGAGAATATCCTACCTTTTCAGCATATTCTGATACAATCTGCTTGATTTCATCAGACTGAAGTCCAACTATCTGGCCTACGGTGCTTGCGGTCAATCTGCCCTGAAAGCATAGCTCAAGTTGGCTTAAGGCATACAAATGCATACCTCCATGAAGATCAGGGATACAATGAAAAATGTTTCAAGAACTTAATTGTTTCTTTGTGTTTTTCCCTTTCCATCCCTCTTTTTCCTTTCTGAATCATGTCTGTTTGGTTGCAAGCTTATCATATTCGCAGGGACTCTCTCTCCAAATTCAACCTACGACCACAATTGAACCCAAAATGTATGTTGCTAAGCGAGAAATTTATTAAATGACTTTTGCCCCATTTTGCAACTTTTTTTTTGCCACATTTATTAAGTGAATCACTGCAGTTGTTAAATTAGATTCACTTAACACTTAATATAGTTGTTAAGTGAATCTGGGTTTCCCCCATTGACTTTGCTTGCCAGAAGGTTGCAACAGGTGATCGCATGACCTTGGGACACTGCAACTGTCATAAATATGAATCATTTGCTAAGTGTCCAAATTTTGATCCCATGACCATGGAGAGTCATAAATATGAAAAAATAGTCATAAGTCACTTTTTTCAGTGCCGTTGTAACTTCAAACGGTCATTAAGCGAACTGTTGTATGGTAAGTCAAAGTCTACCTATATTTGGTATTTACTTAAGGACAAGCTTTCTTAAGAGTGGCAGGTCTCCATCCTTTTAAGCCTTCCATAAGGCTTTGAAGATCCGGCTTTTCCCTCAAATGCTAGGAGAAGCACATTACAACAGATTTGGTGCCAGGTTTTTGTTGTTTCTAACGTTTGAATTGGTTGAGTTTTATAATTTTAATACGATTTTATACTGTATGTCTTTTACCTTTTGATTGGGAGCTGCCCAGAATTGATTGAAAGATGGGTAGCTATATAAATGTTTTAAATAAATGGCCTTTTTGCAAGAGAGCAAATAAAAAATAGCAATACTATGAAACCCTTGGATGACTGAGAGGGTTTCTGGGTACGGATACTATCTTCCGTTTCTATTCCTTTAAAATGAACACCACCACGTCTTTACAAGCTGCACAAACAGTTGACAGAGAAACCTCTAATAGGGAATATTTTTCCTTGAGCCTGCTACTTTTTTACCTTGTTTCAATTTTTATTGTAGTTTAATGGCTCAGCTTGCCCCACCCAGTTAACTCTACTTGAAAGGTTGCAACACTTTTCCAATCAAATTGTAGTGGAAAGCCGCAGTATTCCAAGTACACTGTTTATGAACGAATACTATCGAATACTGGCTTATTAGATGCAAAATGCAACTGAAACATGGTACATGCATACTGTCTTTTTCTAAAAAGTTACTGTTCTTTGCTTATTTTCAACTCATGGAGTTAGAACATTTAAATAAGAAATCTGCTAGAACATCCATTTTCAGAAATATTTTCACTTGGGTCTCCCTCTTAAACCGCCACATGCAATTAAATAATAAACATTAAAAGCAAATAATGAACTTCTTTCTTAGACACTAAATATAGAACTAATTTACCTCTTCTGTTCCCATTGCAGCCATCTCAGTCATCAATGTTTTGATACGAAGCTGATTTTTAAAAAAAAGAAGAAGAGGGGGCAACATCAGAAAGTTAATTTCTGAACAAGACCTCAAGGTTTTTAGTCAATAAATATCAATTACGGGTACCTCTTCAGCAGCTTGAAGGTCATCCTCAGTATAAGTATCATTTTTTCCTGATGATGCAAGTCCAGCTGGCAGTACAACTTTTTTGTCTTCAGGCTATTACAAAGGAAAGGATGTTTGTATGATTAAAATTAAAAATGGATGGACTCGCAAGACAAAAGAAACCATCAACATACAGCCTAACTTTATTAAAGAAATAATGCTGAATCCAAACAAGCACAATTTGGTTCACATATGATGCTAAATTCACAGTTTGCTGAGTCAAACACAGCTGGATGGGTGTGAACACTCAAAGACATAATTCTGTCAGGCACAAAGAGTCATAACCATCCACTGGGCTACAGCAAAGATTTATTCAAACCTACAGTATTTACAGGAATCTAGTCAACTAAAGTTCAACAATAAACTGGTGCCAGATAAGGATCAACATAATTCAGGAGGGGTTGAATTTCTTGGGTAAACGTAATGACTCTTAAACTGATAACACATTTAACTCCACCCCCACCTCTGCCTGCTCTTCTCCTACACGTTCATAGTTAACAAACCATAATAGTATAACTTCACATAGTAAGTACACCAAGGAAAAAAAAGGCAGCACACAATGTTTGGCTTTGTAGGATGTTTAAACCCAGCCTATTCTTTCTTCTGTTACATGTTATTCCTAAGATGTAGTCTAGGACAATTAAGAAAATAGAGCTACACCTCTGCCTTCCCCAAAACCCGTCCCATTCCTGAACTAAACGGGAAAATGTGCAACAGGTTCTACTGCCAATCATTTGACATCTGCCTTTACAGAAATCCAGAAGAAGCAGGATTTCCATGGGTGCAGAGGCTTCTGCTCACCTATAAGAGAGATATAATTGGAATTCCTCTGAGGAAGATAGGATATTGGTGGCAGGCTTGCAAGCACACTAATTTCCTCTCCTCTTCAATATACCCTAATATCATCTATCTTTGGGGACTTCTGGATAGATTTGGAAATAAAGCTACTGCACCTTCTTAGATCTTATTAGGAGGGGAGATAACTTTTGGGATAATGCAGTTCTGCTGATATCCAGATACTGAGTCATGCAAGGCTTCAAAGATGACAAATACCACCTAAGTTGCAACCGGAGGTTAACTAACCATTAGTGCTGTCCTTGTAGTGGTGCTATATGAGCAAATAGTGAAATCAAGCTGCTGCTTTCAAATGCTCTTCGTGGATAATCCCAGGTAGGACACATTCCAAAAGTCTAGTTGAAGGCTGTGTACGGTGTGTTTATCGAGAAAGAAACAATCTTACCTTCTCAATTTTTCCTTGCTTGCTGAACCCGTACCTCCTGTAATACATAAACAGAGAAAACCAAAAGATTTTGCAGCTTCCTTTTAGTTTAATAAAAGATGTCACTTTGCCCATGCATAAGGCACTCTCCACACAAAAATCAGAACTGGCAGTTCTGGGTTAGTTGTGAGTTCAAAATGAAGTGGTGAATAAGCATCTTATATAAAAATTGAACTTTCACCAACACTGGAGAATTCTATAACAATGCAGCAACAAGCCAAGATAATGGGGCGATTCCCTATACTGTAAAATGCATGAGCAGTGAAATATAATTTCTTGGCCTCCAATCCTTTCAAAGACTAAAAGAGGTGATCGATATGGCTTCATTGAAATAAGCAAGTCCTTTTCAATCCTTTCTGGCAGACTGGGGGAACTTTAACACAATCTTCCTATAAGCAATCTGAATTTACTATTCTTTAATTGTTCTTACGTCATTTTTCAGTGGTTTTCAGCGGTTTGGGAAGGGAGGGATTTGCCTTTAGAGGCCTCCAGCTCTCTTCCCCAACCTTAATTTGAATAAGAAGATAAATCAGCCATATTCCAAATATTTTGCCATTAAAATTCAGCAGCTCAATCCTGGATGCTGAGAAGGGCACCTGAACCCCAAAACAGCCTACACTAATGTAACAGCTGGGGCTTTAATGGGGAGCATCACACTAGAGGTTGTTGATAGATTAATAACAGATCCCACCTCCTCCCCCGCTCATTATACTCCCTCCCTCCCCATCTTTTAGTTATAGCTGATAATTTGTATTTTTATAGTATTCTATTCTTATTATAGACATGTTTTTGTATTGTTTTATTCTTTTTTTAACACTGTAAGCCACCCAAAGTCACCTCGTTGTTAAGATGGGTGGCCAACAAATTTAATAAATAAATAAAACAGCACACCATCCTGATGACTAAAAATAAAATAAATACATAAAAAGTTGCTCAGTTTTGCTACTCTAGTGCTGCTTGTTACTGGAGTATCTAATAAAAGACTATCTTCCTTCCAAGAGCATTTCACTGTTGCCCTGCAAAGCTAGACTCTCCCTAATGCTGTACATTTTTTCACATGCCCTCTCCAGCAGGGGCGGGTTCCTCTTACCTGCCTACTAGTGCGCTGTGTGCGCATCATGTCATTTCGTGTGCACGCACACTCGCTACACGCGCATGTCCCCATGCGCGATTTTGCTTCCGCGCATGCGCAGGAAGCAAAAAAAGCCCAAAAATTCCAGAGAAAAGATGGCGCCGCACGACGGACCGGCGAAGACGGCACCGGAGCCGTCGCGTGCAAATTGCGCAATCGGCGGGTCCCTACCGGAACGGCGCACTGGACCGCACCGGTAGGAACCCACCACTGCTCTCCAGTGAACTTCTAGTTTGGACATTTCTTTCAGCTGCAGCTCTATTTCACCTTTCCCTAAGCTGTCAAAGCTTGTTAGAAATTCTGTTTTATTCTATAGAAATTCTATTTTATTCTACAGAAACTATAGCAGAGGATTATTAAATAGCCATACGGATTGGTAGCAGAGAATGGTTTCATAGCCATACTGATCAAAATAAAATTGTACAGTGTGCAGTCACCATGGGCCTTGCTGCTTAACAGTTTTAACTGTCTCAACTATCACAAGAAACTCTCCTCAGAACAAACAGAACCATGGATTATAAACATAGATGCAAACTAAACACTGCCATCTACTGGCTGAATGATTCTGTAGTTATTGCAATACAAAATACATTCTAACATGTATTCCAACAAAGCTATAAAACACAGCAGAGAGAGGCCACAGGTAGGTGATGGAACATAGGCTTAACATGCAAAGGTCCAGTCCCTGACATCTTTCCCTTGCATGGAAAAGGCTTGAAGCTGAAACTCTGGATGGAAAATTACAGAATCCTTGTTGTTTAAGAGATCGTTTAAGATTACAATCCTTGAGTTACGACCATAATGGAGCCTGCCTATTAAGGTCGTAAGTCGTAATGGTCATAAAACAGGTTGGGCATGTGTTCGATCTGATTCTAAGAGTTTTTTTGTGATGGTTGTTAAGTGAATGTAGTGATTGTAAGTACGAACCTACTGTTTGCTATGTTCAGCAAAATCGCTGAAAAACATGGACGTGTAACCTTGGGATGCCGCAAATGGCCATAAATATGGCTGAGTATCCGAAGTGTAATCATGTGACTGTGGGGGGACTGGGATGGTATTTGGTATTTAGGCTTAGCAATCCGATCTGTCATATTTTATTAATCATTAATGTTGGGTAAAACACAAGCCAAGATTAAGTGTATATAATACTTAATGTCACACCAAATGTGGATCTGTAACAAAGGTGAATATCTGTATATTCTGATTTGTTTGGAATATATATTTTGGCATGGAGGAAATAATGAGAGTGAAATCAATTATAAATTACTGTGACAGCTAAATAATGAAATCAGACTACTTTGGCTTTGTGATAATACACCATTTAATATGTGATAGCTGGGGTTAAGGAAAAGTTAATTTTCTTGTAATACCTCTCCCCCCCCCACCCTCCAAAAAAGAAATATGTTTTATCCTGAACATTTAAATAAGAATGTTCATCAAATACCGCTACTGAATAATAAAAGTACAGCCATATTAATGAGAACAATGCAAACTCAATTAGAACAAAACACACAAAGGAAAATACTCACAAGAAATACTCAGTGAAACTAAGAGGAGGGATAACAAAAAGAGATGGAGATTTGAAAATACAGCAAAGACCGCAGTGGAAAAGCCATAATTGATAAAATTAGCAAATGTTTCTCAATGAGTGTAAAAAAAATACCCCTAAATCCGACACTAAAATTAGCCCCAACACTGTGGAATATATTCCCCCTCCTAGAGGTGAGACAGGCCCCCATTCTCCTGGCCTTCTGAAAAGGAGTTAAACCCTGGTTCCATAGCCTCCACGGGGATCCCAGGGAAGTGTGCGACCATGGGGCTGACTAGTGTCCTGAGATTCTTCCTTTGTCTTTTAACTAATTTTTAATTCTGTTTTAACATTCTTGCCACTTTCTAATTTTTTTAACTTTTATATACCGTTTTTATATTTCATAGTAGTTGTATACTACTAGATGTTATCTAGTTTGGTTTCATTACCAAACTAGATAATATCATCTGTGCTAATAAAGAGTGTGTGTGTGTGGGGGGGTGTTTCTCATTTTATTTATTAGTGGCTTGCGCTAACAGTGTTGGTGGGAATTATCTTGGGGATTCACCGATTGGGCTGTTAATAGTCTCTTATATCAGAATGGTCATAAACTGAGGATTACCTGTATTTCACAGGAATCTACTTCAATTTTATTGTCACTACACTGCAACAGTTCTAACAGCTTATAAAATCTCAAGATGTATTCTAGAGCAGGGGTCTCCAACCTTGGCAACTTTAAGACTTGTGGACTTCAACTCCCAGAGTTCCTCAGCCAGCAAGTTCACAAGACTTTGCTGGCTGAGGAACTCTGGGAATTGAAGTCCACAAGTCTTAAAGTTGCCAAGGTTGGAGAACCCTGCGTCTAGAGGACACATTTCATGCAAAATACAAGCTAAGCATTGTAGACTCACTATCTTCTCATGTAAACCGATCCTCAAAACATCCAACTGCTGTGAAGATATTAGTATTGTACAGCAAGCTATCTTAACGATTTTGTCATAAAGAAATCCTTAGTAAGTTTCCATGGAGTCATCAATTTTTCTGGAAAGTCGCTTAAGGGACCTCACTCTTAACTTACCTGCCATATTCCAGAAGGGTAGCGTGAACTTTGGAATCCTCATCTAGTAATTTCTCTGCTCCCACTCGTCTTTGATATTTCCTCCGTGGCTTGTAAACCTCCTGGAATACAATAAATACCCATCGCACTATTCAGAATTATGCAAAGTATTGAAAGGGAGGAAGACATATTAAGCCAAAGAAATTAAGTCCCAAGGATGTTTTTTTTTTCCAAGAGGCAACTGGACTTTCTGGTTTTTCTTTGAAGACGTTTCGCTTCTCATCCAAGAAGCTTCTTCAGCTTTCTGAAGAGTCTTGGATGAGAAGCGAAACATCTTCAAAGAAAAACCAGGAAGCCCAGTTGCTTCTTGGGGGGGGGGGGAGGCACCTTTGGGACAACCATGAGCTGGATGACTGAGAATCTCCATAGACAAAGAAATTAAGGCATGAAGTAAGAAAAGTAAATAGAGCTAAATTTAATTTACAACACTAATATCATTGGCTGTACTTCTCCATACTAGTCGTCTTGGTAAGCATTGTCATTTTCACAGGCCTGTGTGTGGAGAGACTAGGACAGCGGGGTGTGTGTGTGCAGAAACAGAGCTGATATCTTCAAGATCCGCTGAGGGAAAATCCTTCCTTAGGTTGCCGGAACAGAGTTAAAATCCTGAAGATTTTAGCTCCGTTCCTGCCGCCCAGTGACGGATTTCCCCTCCCCACTGTCTACCAAGAGGAAATTCTTTGTTGGATCCCTCTCCTACTTCAGTGGATGGAGGAGAGAGAAAATCCTTCACGGTGTAGCAAGAATGGAGCTATGATCCTGAAGATCTTAACTCGGTTTCTCCAGCTCAATGAAGCATTTCTTCTCAAGTGGACAGATGGGAAGGGAAATCCTTTCTCAGCCTGGAAATCACAGCCTGGGCTGGAGGGGAGAAACTTTGCTCCATGAAACAACTCATCACTGAAAGCATTGTTTCTTTTTTATGGTTCATTATAGCTAATTCCCAAAATTAATGAACAGATTTTGATGAGATTCCTTAATCATTATATACATAGAAACGGGTTTTAAAATTGGTTGAATATTTTTTCAATATTATACAATTGGCTAGCCTCAATGAATTTCTGATCACTCAAATTTGTTTGGTTATGCCATCTTTTGAACAAACTGTCCAGTTTAAAAACAACAACAATAATGACATGCACAGTTGCAAACTTAAAAAAAAAACAATAAAGACACACATAGGTGCAAACTTTAAAATCTGTAATATCCTTGAAAATAATAAAAGAAATGCCGGTCCTTTAAAAAAGGAATACCTTGCATAATTAAATAGGATTAAATTTTGAATCACTGAAGATAATTGATCATTCATTCTACCTCTAGTCTTGAATAATTATGCTTAATTATCAGAGACTTAATTATGGCTGCTTTAGCTAGCTATATAAGGATCATTTTAGTATAATTAAGATGGGAAAAGTGAAAAACATGCATTTCATCTATAATAAGCTATTAAAAGCTATAAAACAAGGCAATGAATACCTTACGCAACCAGACTTGAAATCCTGGGCTTAGAAAGCTTAGAATTACGTCGCCTTTGGCATGACCTAAGCGTAGCTCATAAAATTATCTGCTACAACGTCCTTCCTGTCAACGACTACTTCAGCTTCAACCACAACAATACACAAGCACACAATAGATGCAAACTCAAAGTGAACCACTCCAAACTTGACTGTAGAAAATACGACTTTAGCAACAGAGTGGTTAATGCCTGGAACTCACTACCTGACTCTGTGGTTTCATCACCAAACCCCCCAAAACTTTACCCTTAGACTGTCCATTGTTGACCTCACCCGATTCCTAAGAGGTCATTAAGAGGTGTGCATAAACGCACCAGCGTGCTTACCGTCCCTGTCCTAATGTTCCCTTTTATTAGTACCCATCTTATGTATATAAACAATGTTATATCTATGTATATCACCAATACGTACTTGACAAAAACAAATAAATAAAAAAATGTACTTAAATTTAAGGTAAAACAAGTGAATTGGACAAAGAATGACCAATGCATGACCCTATGAACAATCCACTTAGATTCAGATAGTAGTGACCATCTTAACTAATTTATTTATGTTCCTAGGAAATAGACAAGGTACTTCTGATTATTATTTTTTGACAATAATATATAACAAGAACAGGCTTTATCTATGACATTTTTATACACGAATAAGCAAACTTCACCTTACCTCCTCTATCTATACGGCCTTGCTAAATCAAATAGAAGTGTCAAGAAAAATAATTCAAGTCTTCCTTGAATTGAGGTAAATTTCTAGAGACTACTTGGATGTTATTTTCCTGGCAAACATACTGTAAATTTTTGTGCACTGATTTGATTCTTCAAATCATTTTAAGAAGGGAAGCATTCTAACTACATTAAGTATATTTCATATTTCTGCATCAAGTCTGACTAAAGCCTGGTGGTTGGGCCACATAGACCATTTTTATTAAACATGTATTCAGGATTCCAGTATCTTTTAGCTATCATTTATTTCACTGGATAAAAGTCTGCCATAAAAATGTGATTAGGGATCATTATTAGTTTGAAATAATTGATCCATATAATTGGCAATCACAAGAATCGCAGCGAATGAGGCAAGGAAGGAATAGAAACATGCAAAAAAGGTTAATAAGCAAATTAAAGTGGATTCTCAAAACATGTCCCTCATTGCATCCCATTCTTGTTTAGTGCTACATTTTTTTACAAATGAAGAAAACAAAAGAAGTGCCTTTCTGAGGAAAATTAATTTGGAATTGCAATGTCTGAATTCTATTTGATGATATTATACCCTTTGTTTATATTATACCCTGACAAAGGCAGTTTACTTTCTCTTAGCTACAGTGACAAATATGATCATTGTTTCTATAACTTGGCTTCTCTCCTTCATTGACTCTGCCAGAGAAAGTCATGTTAAGAGTTTTTTACCCTCTCTTTCTCTCTCTGATGTTTTGATCAATGTTGGCAGATACACAAGTGGGTAAATCTGTTTTAAACCACAGTACATCAGAAGAAATTCAATGTACGCCATGCAAATTATGCATCTTTAAATTTCTTTTTATGTGATATTTGAAACTGACACATCATTTCCTACAAGGACAAAAGAAAAACCCAAATGTATTGCTAATATTAAAAACATACACTGGGATTTCAATATACCACGGTTCTATGTGCCACACAAAATTAATCCAGCATTAACTTAGTATTGCTATCTGAAAAATAAAAGAGAACTCCTTTTTATTTTTGCTGTCTCCAAGAATTCTCACTATAAAGAAGAGGAATAAATTTGCAATATAAAATTAACAGTTACAGGTATATGCTGTAAAATACACGGGGAGCCGAAGTTGGCTGGTTTTCTGCTAGGAATCTTGCATCCCATCCTGTATCATGCTAAACCACAACGAACCATGATATGATTCACAATACACAAATCCAGGCAAGTCTACTGTAATTGCTAATGACATGGAAACTTTTTATCATAATATTCTTTGCAAGGCAGATGAATCCATTCGTAGCAGAACTTAAAATTAATAAGGAATACAATGGGTATTATTACTGTAGTTCTAATTCATCTGAAAAGGTTTCCTAACTTAAAAAAAGCAAATATTTTATATATGGGGTCTATTTGAAAAAAAATAAAATCAAAAAATATGGCACATTTAAATCAAACGTTCATTCTGAAAAAAATCTTTGAATTAAAGTGCATTGCATTTTACACTTACACTGATCTCATTAACAGTTTTTATAGCTTTTTCTTTTCGTTGCATGAATTCATCATCCTGCAAGGCAAGTGAGATAAGTTTAAACAATAGCAACAAACTTTTGGTTTCTACCAAAAGTTTGTTGCTTTGGGATAGCAAAGATAGCAAACCTTATTGTATAAATAACTGTGATGCTCAAATACACAAAAATGGAAGCTATGTCATTCTGACACCTTCACACTGAGAATACAATTGCACAAGTACTTATCAGGATCATTAAACTCATCAGGACTTACTTCTAAATAGCCACAGATACAACATCCTAATACTGTAATAATCTATACTATAGTTTTAGAAAATATACTTGTCTAATCAAAAGCAAAGGCTTTGACATTAGTTATCACACAGGAGCCAGAAAAAGATGCTTAAAGGTAAAGGTAAAGGTTCCTCTCGCACATACGTGCTAGTCGTTCCCGACTCTAGCGGGCAGTGCTCATCTCCGTTTCAAAGCCGAAGAGCCAGCACTGTCCGTAGACGTCTCCGTGGTCATGTGGCCGGCATGACTAAACGCCGAAGGCGCACAAAACGCTGTTACCTTCCCACCAAAGGTGGTCCCTATTTTTTCTACTTGCATTTTTACATGCTTTAGAACTGCTAGGTTGGCAGAAGCTAGGGCAAGTAACGGGAACTCACTCCGTTACGCGGCGCTAGGGATTCAAACTGCCAAACTGCCGACCTTTCTGATCGACAAGCTCAGCGTCTTAGCCACTGCTTACCAGCTTATAATAATAGAGTCAGTTAACACAGGAAGATATACTTGTTCTGGTATTGAATGTTTTAACAATATCTCAATCTCTTAATGATAGTTCTTAAAAACAAAGCTTTTAAATCTAAAGCACCTTGTTCCAGCAGAAAATACGATGTGAATATTGAAAACTAATCAGTTTTTAATGACAACGTGCAAGAACTTTTGAATTCAAACTGTTCTGAATATGTCTCATTTCAGGTTTTAAAAAGTTATTGTTTTTGATTTAGCTGTTGCAGAATTAAAATGGTCTGCTTTGATTATCTTTAAAAAAAAGTGTTTGGGCTATGAAACAGTATTTTGAGATAAAATACTTCCAAAATTATTAAGATGGTATGCTTTGAATAGAAAACAAAGGTTTCAGAATCTTTTATACAACTGTTTCAAATCAAAAGCCGGATGTTTCAAATACAAAACAGTTCAAATTCAAAATATTTTGCACACGCCTATTTTTTAATCATAAAAAGCTTACAATTATATTTTCCTTCCATAAATGAATTGGAGACAAATAACTTGAACATATTCTGGGTTTTCTAACAAAGAAAAACTGAACATGATGTTCTTAAGAACAGATAAACCTACCATATAGTACTATACAGTAGTATGTCACAGTAGTATGTTTAATGGGACATTAAACATTAAATCCCAATGTCACTACAGAAATTAAACTTGTAATAATAGAAATAGTTATATGTCTATCAGTGCTGGACAAGCACGTTACTTTAAAATGCTGTTGATAACAATTTTTCAGATGATTTTAGAAATGCTGCCAAATGGCTAGCAATACAACTGGATATTTAACATTAAAGAAGGAGTACTGACATTTGTTTTTCTACAGTATCAGTTCCTGACATTTGATTCATCAGTTTCTGTCCTTAAAACTCTATGGGTTGAAACAGCTGTGCAAGCTTTGCTTCAATCACAGAAGATAGCAATCAAATGTTTACCTCTGGTAAACTGTGTATCTTTTGAAACTGAGATATGGAATATGACCGGATGTAATCTCCCATTTCTTCCCGGGTTTCTATGGCACGTTTTACAAGCCACTAAGAGCAACAAAGAAAAAGAAAGAAAAAGTTGTGGGAAGGGGGAAAAAATAAGATCTGGATATGTTACATCTATCAAAAAGATAATTTGAGAAAATGAACCTCTTCTTTTAACCAGCAGAGCTATTTTTCCAAGACTGCCATCTTTATATATCAAGAGGTACCTGTACAACAGGAAAGATGTGAATGAAATCCAATCCCTGTATTTGATGTGGTTCTAAGCGGTGAGGGCATTTCATTCTAGGTAAAACTGATACAATCTTCTCTGTTAAGGCACTGGAAAAAGGCAAATATGAGACAATTTAGAAATGTGCAAATGTATATGCACAACATCCTGAAAGAGCCCCTTTGTGGATACAATTGAATTGCCAGTAAACAACACAACCCATTAATTTGTTACAAAGAGCCTTAATTTTCACGTAAATTTTCACGTAAATTGGTATAGGATTGCAATCTAAATGGCTGAAGGGATAAAAAACGTTGCGCACAAGAACTCAACAATATTAAGACAGGTCTCCCAATTTCTATGACGAATCATTTGACTCATAGCCTATTATCTTTTGGAAGAAAAAACTCTTGAGGCAAACTTTTAAATGTTTACAACTATTATGTCACCTTTAAGTTGCCTCGCTAAAAAACTATACAGATACATACAGTAAAAAGATTGAAGCGTTTTTCCCCCCACAAAGTGATCCTCATAACAGAGTATAAGAGCCGTGGTGGCGCACTGGTTAGAATGTAGTATTGCAGGCTAATTCTACTGACTGCCGACTGCCAGCAGTTGGGCAGTTCGAGTCTCACTGGCTCAAGGTTGACTCAGCCTTCCATCCTTCCGAGGTTGGTAAAATGAGAACCCAGATTGTTGGGGGCAATATGCTGACTCTATAAACTGCTTAGAGAGGGTTGTAAAGCACTGACAGTATAGAATTCTTTATTGGCCAACTGGGATTGGACACACAAGGAATTTGTCTTTGGTGCATATGCTCTCAGTGTACATAAAAGAAAAAAATACATTCATCAAGAATCATAAGATACATCATTTAGTGATAGTCATAGGTTATTAAATAAACAATCAAATCATACTAGGAAACAAAACAATATGAATCGTTTTGATACAAGCAACAAGGTTATAGTCATAAATGGGAGGATATAGGTAGTAGGAAGGATGAGAATAATAATAATAATACAGTCTTAGTAAATAATTTGACAGTGTTGTGGGAATTAGTTGTTTAGCAGAGTGATGGCATTCAGGAAAAAACTGTCCTTGTGTCTAGTTGTTCTGGTGTGCAGTGCCCTATAGCGTCGTTTTGAGGGTAGAAGTTGAAACAATTTATGTCCAGGATGTGAGGGGTCTGTAGATATTTTCACAACCCTCTTTTTGGCTCGTGCAGTATACAGGTCCTCAATGGAAGGCAGGTTGGTAGCAATTGTTTTTTCTGCAGTTCTAATTATTTGTTGAAGTCTGTGTCTGTCTTGTTGGGTTGCAGAACCAAACCAGACAGTTATAGAGATGCAGATGACAGACTCAATAATTCCTCTGTAGAACTGTATCCTTGGGCAGTTTGAGCTTTCTGAGTTGGCACAGAAAGAACATTCTTTGTTGTGCTTTTTTGATGTTAGGTGTTCATTTTAAGTCTTGAGATATGATAGAACCTAGAAACTTGAAAGTCTCTACTGTTGATACTGTGTTGTCTAGTATTGTAAGACGTGGTAGTATAGGAGGGTTTCTCCTAAAATCTACCACCATTTCGACTGTTTTGAGTGTGTTTAGTTCAAGATTGTTCCGGATGCACCACACGGCTAATTGTTCAACCTCCTGTTTGTATGCAGATTCGTCGTTGTGTGAAGCGGTATATAAGTCTAAGTGCTATTGCTATAATAGTACCCCATTCCCACTTGCTTGGATTAATGAAAGCAGCATGTGATTATTTTGGCATTACCTAAAACTGATTTAAGAATAATGCATAGAACAAAGTGTCTATCTTACTTTCATAGCTACTATGAAACAATTCAAGATAATTGGAAATCCTTGCACAACTTTCCTAGATAAACAAACGTTGTGCTGAAAGCATCATACATGCCAAGAAATTAGTTTCCAAGAGTTTCCCTATCAACTTACATTTTTTGACCAATTGTTGAGTTTTCCTGAAATAACAAGTCAACATCAATGTCAAAGTTGCATGTTGTGATACACCAAGTCATGCCACCAACCACCTAAAAACAGGATAAACATATTCATTAAATTATCTGAAGTGGAAAATCCAATTAATGCCATATTATCACATAAAAATGTAATTCACTTTAACTTAGTAATGTATTTTTTAACTTAGTAGCAGTCCCAGAATATATTATTGAATGCAAGTTGTTTCTTTTCAACTTATACTAGAGTAGCCATATTTATTTCATTTTACTAAGAAACGTAAGAGAATTAAGAAAACAGTTGTTTGTATAATCTATACTTCACTTAAAACGGGTAGTGATTGGTTAAAATCAGCAAAATGATGAAAAACTATTGAATCTGTTTAGAGCCTGCAGTCTGCACACAGTATTATAGTAATGATACATGAATATAGTCTTACCTTATCAAAAGGAGACAGGCCTTTAATTCTTGCCCTGAAGTATCCAGCAGCAACCAAGAGTTCTAAAATTTCACTTAACTTGATATTTTGTTCTTCATCCTCTCGAGTTTCAACCTAAAAAGAAAATTAGAGAGGTCTATATTAATAAAAGTTATCAAGATGGAATGGGATGATGAATATCAAAATAATCAATAAATATTTTCTCCCAATGCATGTTATATTTATGTCATAATATATGTTCTACAAATTAACTCAAGATACAAATCAATATTACCATAACCAGTTCTGCACACTCAAAAAAGTGTCCAACATTGGGTCTTCATTACAAAGGATGGTCCTGTACCTCCCTCATCAATTATTATAAAATGTGAGACATCCCTGGGTGTATAAGATTACAGCTTAAAAAATTGCTATCATATTGTCAAATTATTACTTTTATGTGACTATTCATTTTAATACTACTGTACTACTGTCAGAGCTCTTTGAATGAAAATAATTATGTTTTTATTAAATTAATATTGTCTCTTCACCAGAAATAATGCTTAACAGTGGGGGTTTTATTCTATTGCAAAATACTTTGTGGAGAAAAGGTACTTAAGTATAGCTTATTTATTTTATTCAATTTGATGCTACCTGACTTCAAACAACCCTGTATACAACTCTGTGGATTTATCTAGATCTCTTCAAAAATGCTGCTAAAACCTAAAGTATACTACAATCTCAAAGACAGTGATACAATTCAAGTATCTAGTCAGTTATGTTAACAGTACATGTGGAATATCAAAAATTGTGGAAAAAAGAACATTTTTATTGTGCTATATACTACCAATTCAATAAAAATGACTGCCATGGTTTTGCATTTGTACCAATACCAATTACATTTCGCAACATAGGAATATAAGTGAAGACAACAAACTCCAAGTTTAAAACCATGGGTATCTACAAACGCACCATAAAAGTAAACCTCTAAATCTCATCAGTCATTGTAAAAAGGGATCATTGGTGGAGATCCAGCACCTGGACAACTGCACTACAGCCTCTCTACATTCACAGGCTAATGCCCAATGGTGGCCTCAGGCCATTCTCCTGGAACCAACAGCCAGCTTGTTTGTGAAAATGGATCAGTGGCTGAAAACTACTAAGTTGACTACTATAAGAGCCGAGGTGGAGCAGTGGTTAGAATGGGGTACTGCAGGCCACTTTAGCTGACTGTGATCTGCAGGTCAGCGGTTCAAATCTCACCGGCTCAAGGTTGACTCAGCCTTCCATCCTTCCGAGGTAGGTAAAATGAGGACCCAGATTGTTGGGGGCAATATAAATATACATTACTTACTGGTGTAAACTGCTTAGAGAGTGCTTGCACTGTGAGGCGGTATATAAATGTCACTAATAATAAAATACTTCACCAAAACTCACAAAAGTCAGCACAAATAGCAGTAGGAAAACTAACATTCAGCTAACTAAATTTCAAAACTCTTACCAAGTGTGGGTCTACATAACTATGATTTTTTTTATAAGCAACCCCAAAAGAAATGTGCAATTAGGAAATGCAGTGATGAATATCTAAGATTGCGTTTGAGATCAACCTAATCCTAGTTACATAAAAATCAGATTTTTTTTGATAAACAACGTTCTTGACCAGCAAGTTCCTATTAAACCTAAGAGAAGAAAACCTAAGAAAGAAACCGTTTCCCCCCCTTCCTTTGGAAAGAAAGCGACTCATTCTCGAATCGTTTTTCCTCCTCCTCCTCCACGGGGCGTGCATGCAAGATTCGCTCGCATAAAGAAGGGACCCACCCAACAACCCCACGACTCTTTCCTTTACCTCCTGGGCAGGCTGATGTTCCTGCCCCTTAAGGGTACCCATATCCGCGCCTTCTCTGCTGCTGGCTGCTGCTGCTGCACCGCTTCCTTCTCTTCTGTCACATCCGCTCACGCCGGACTAAAGACTCGCCCACTTAAGTGGGGAAAGCTTGGCTTCTTCTTCCGTATAATCCTACTCTCCCCTCTTCTTCCCTTGGTTTGGACCGCACTCCGCACCCAAGCGCGCAGATCTAGCGCGGACCGTACCACTCTGTTTAAAAAGAAAGGGGAAGGCGAAAACGGGAGACGCTCAAGTTGCTCTTTGGAGCGCAGAAGGTTGGCTGGCGAGTTGGGGGTTGATGTTGATGATTGAAGGAATGCGCCAAGGCAGAAATCAGATTTTGGTGAAGGAATGTCTGACCCTTATTCCCGTCTGATTCCTTCTGTTTCTTATTCAATATGGAAATTAGTTAAAATGCCCCACATTTGAAAAGACAGATCGTCGTCTGCTGTAAACATGCCGTCGAGATGAGATGACTTCTAATTACTGCATCTTTGCAAGTATTCTGGCAGAATTATAAAATTTACACCCTGCAGTTTCTTGGCGGCTCGTTTAAAATACAGGTAGTCCTATCCTATCAACAACAGTTGTTACAACTGACAACGGTTCATTTAGTGACCGTTCAAAGTTACAACGGCAATGAAAAAAAGTGACTTGTGGCCGTTTTTTCACACTTAAGACCATTGTAGCATTCCCAGGGTCACGTGATCAAAATTCAGCCGTTTGGCCACTGATTCATATTTATGACAGCTGCAGTCTCCCAAGGTCATGATCCCCTTTTGCAAACTCTTGGCAAGCAAAGACAACGAGGAACCCAGATTCACTTAATCATGTTACTAACTTAACACCTGCAGTGATTCACTTAACAACTGTGGTGAGTAAAGTCGTAAAATGGGGCAAAACTCACTTAACAAAGGTCTCATATAACGAGAGAAATTTCGGGTTCAATTGTGCTCGTAGGTTGAGGACTACCTGTATTGACCAAATCTATCCCGAATTGGCTTTTTGAGGTGAGCCAGCTAGGGTGCTGTCATCTGACTGAACTTGATTAATGGAGAGATCTGTTTTTCCATTATATATAGCAGAGTGAATTACCAAATAGCAAAACAATCCACTTATAGTCGTGCTTTGACAAGAGTTTGCTTAGCCATCTTTTGCCTGTATTTAGTAGTATTTCTTTAAATGTATTTATTTTAATCAATTGATATGGCTTCACATCTCACAAATGCAATTCTGGGTGGCTGACAAACATAAAAAATACAATATCAATTAATTTTATTTTTATTTAATTAATTATAATGCAAAAGTGGCTGCTGAGGACACCTACAATGGGCATAATTATTCTGAATAATTTATGTAAAAGTAAAAAAAAACTTTTCCTGTGAAAACTGCCAGGTCTTCAACGCTTTCCAAAAGGTGAACAGGGGAGCCAACTTAATCTCAGGTGATGTGGTGTTGAAACCTACGGACAAGCATGTCCTGCCCAGCTTAATGATATGAGTAGAAACAATGAGAATAAGATGATTCCCTCAAATATCCTGTCCCAGGCCATGTACAGCTTTATAGATAATAACCACATTGGTTAGCACCTTGATTTGCACCCATAAGCAATTGAAATTTGGTGCAACTAGCATAGCAAAAGTGTAATACGAGTATAGCAAGGCATACCCACAATAGCCCACATTGCTTTATTCTTGATCAACTGAAGTTTCTAGATGTTCTCCAAGGGCTGCTCCTTGTAGAACATATTGCAGTATCCACTCAGGAGGTCAGGAGGTGATCAAAGCATAAATGATTGTGTGCCGTTCCTCCTGGTCTAGGAAGGGGAAGAATCTGTGCCTTATGCAAACTTGTTCAAAGACACACACACACACACACACACACACACACACACACACACACACACACACCAGTCCCATCCGCCCCTTACTCTTTGGTTAAAGAGGACCTCATATTGCCCACTGGTACTGGCCATGATGGCACAATGGTTAGACTGCAGTACTACAGGCTACTTCTGCTGACTGCAGGCTGCCTGAAGTTCAGCAGTTCAATTCTCACCAGCTCAAAGTTGACTCAGCCTTCCATCCTTCCGAGGTCAGTGAAATGAGAACTCAGATTGTGGGAAGCAATATGCTGACTCTGTAAACTGCTTAGAGAGGGCACTGTGAAGTGGTTGGTATATAAGTCTAAGTGCTATTGCTACTGTCTGGAATACTGCAACACCATCCAGAACTAAGGATGGGAAATCACCAGATTCAGGGAGTCCTTACATTCAAAGCTAGTATTGAGCTGAACCTTGATCATTCCCATCGAGACTCCACAGCCTTCAGGCACTGAGGCAGAATCTCCATTCAATCATTTGACTGGCCAGAGGTGGAGATATATAGCTGATTATTGTCAGTACATTGATGACACCACAATCCAAGTAACTGAATGACCTTACCTGGCAATTTCATGTAGAAGTAGGGAGAGAGTCAATCCCTGAGTCCCCATATAAGAATGGCTATAGGGCAGGCCTCTCCCACAATTAATACCTACTGGAACCAACCCTGGAGGAAGAACATTGTGCCCCCAACTCCTAATCACAGGCAAAGATATTGAAAAAGATCAAGGAAGGACAAACTACTCTCATCCTACTCCCTCCCAAGATTATCCACAGGTTCAACTGATGCCATTTCAGACTCACAGCCTGGCCTTAAACCCTACTATAGGGGTCTATATACCGTATTTTACGGAGTATAAGACGCACCGGAGTATAAGACGCACCTTAGTTTTGGGGGAGGAAAACAAGGAAGAAAGGCCTCTGCCTCCAAGCAATTTGCCAAACAGCAAACAGTATAGATGATATACACTGTTTGCTGTGTATTTCTGTGCATGTGTGCCTGACCCATAGAAATAGCAAAGAATTGGAGAAATGTACATTATGCCAGAAAGTTTTCTTAAATGTAGTCACACTAACTCCTCCCAATTATTTAAATAGATCTACTCCAAGGTAACTAAACTTTAATACTAAACAGGACACTGTTACATTTCAGACTATACTTGTACAGAGCTGTTAAAATTAATTAAAATTTCTGGAAGTATACATTATTCTCTATTATTTAAAAGAAGATACAATAGCACTGGGCCTCTTCAGAGCAAGCATTTATTTTAAAAAGCTTCATTTTGTTAAGTTGTCTAGAACAATAATAAAGCAGTCTTTAAAAAATAAGTCTAATAATTTGAACACGCTACAAACATTTAACAAAATAACATCATTAACAGAATCTGCCTCTACCTAGGATAGAACTCACAACCTCCTGATTGTGAGGCAAGAGCTCTACCTCTAGACCACAGCAGTTACAGCTTACCTCCTTGCAATTTCAGCAGTCTAACATTGCCCGCAGTTTATCTCCCAGCAATTTGTCTCATTACAGCCACCGTAGTTAGTTTCATTTTACCACCTGGCTTGCAAGCCTCAGTCTGCTGTAGGTTGGGAGGCTGCTAATTAGTTTCTTGTGCAAATCAGGCTCTGCTGCTGTTTGCTGCAAAGAGGTAAATTGCTGGCAGGCAGAGGCCAAAGGGTGGGGGTGGCTGGGTGGAGCTACATTCGGTGTATAAGATGCACCCAAATTTTCACCCTCTTTTTGAGAGTAAAAAGGTGCGTCTTATACTCCGAAAAATACGGTAATCTCTTTCATCCAGCACCCTCTGAAGCTACAGAACAATCATTCTCAACAACCTTCTCTACAAATAGCCAAAGGCAGGGCAGAAGATGTCCAAAACAGTTGGGTTTTGGGATGTCTTCTTAAGAATGAGCAGACCACTGCCTCTTTAAGACATGCTTCAATAATGCATTCACCATTGTCCAGACTCAATCACAGATTGGCTCCTGGGCAGTCTTTGTAGCCAGAAAGGACATGGATCTAACACTGAGGAAACTGAACTTACAGCCCAAGAACCCTGTCTATTTTCTCAAGACTAACAGCATTTAATTCAGCCCAGATAATGGAGCTAAAATGCACTTCAGTCAACTCCACAGGTCATGAACTAAGGCCTGATTCCAAATCTGAGGGGAGCTCAAGCCCTAGCTTCCCCAGAAAAGAGTGGGCCGCCCAAAACAGAGGCACTATCCTCATGGCCTGTTGGACACATTAAAACACTTTACCACACTGGGACACATGCTAGAATTTATCACATAGCATTGAATGACCAGCAGTGGAATCATAAATGCCATATGATATGTATGATATAGTAAGTAAAACTTAAGCAAAGCACATTATAACTTATTGTGTCATATAACTCCAGTTTTTCAGTTGATCTGGTAAATTGGGCTATACTTCTATGCATATTTATTTGGCAATAAATCCTACTGATCACTTGGGAACATGTTGCTTTGTAAAAACATACAAGATATACATTTAGTCAGCACGTATATCTCATAGTGGATGTTATGGAGTAGCCTCCCCATGGAGATCAGTCTGACTGCCTCTTTGCTGGCCTTTGAGAAGCTCTTGAAAACTGAAGTGTGTTCATCTGTCCTCTGATGTGAATGTCGCCATCTTAACTTTTTTAAAAAAAATAATCATATATTGAACAGTTCCTGCCTCTAAATTGTTTTAATAGCAGTTTATTTTTTTTTACCACGGATGTTTCAAATTGCATCCTTTTCATGTAAGCGGCTGGGCGTCTTTTTTGACTGCCATATGGAAATATGTTAAATAAATAAATAGTATTTCTCGATTCTAAAGAAAATCCAGTCAGAATGCCCCTTGATATTCCGAGCCACTCAGCCAACTAACTTCTTTTAGAAACCTACCTGAGCAGCAGCTGAATGCCATTTCAGCACAGCTAAGAATTTATATTCACATATGCTCATTTTACGAGATTATTTCTAACTACATCAGTAAGAGAATTCAACTCAGTATCTGAAAATCAAGTCATGTTTTTGCTGCTTCCCAGCTCAACACCTGTTATCAGCAGCACCTGTGATTCTGATTTGAAAATTGTTGGAGGATGGCAGTTTCCTTATTGCTGCATGGGAAAAGTGTGATAAAATATCTCGGTCTACAATGCTGCTGAATTATGTGCCTTTCTGTAATAATAATTATTTGTTAGAAAGCCAAACAGGTTGCAGCAGCTGCTGTGCCAGCCCCACTGAGTATCTTTTATCTGCCAGTAGGTGATACTCGACATTTCAATGCAAAACAGACTCACCAAACAAAGCAGATAATAAATGTAGGACTTGCTCATACATGGTTTTATCTCTGAGGGTTGGAACCTCAGCTATTAAAATTATGAGATAACAGCAACATCAGCTATTTTGATCTGAGAATGAGCATTTGTTAACATTAATGCAAATGCTGACTTCTGGCACTACAGTACTTATCACACTGCAAGTAGCCCTAATTCAAAGAGACCTAATATAAGTTGAAATTATTGTAAAACTTTTCTTGCTGTAAATATGGTTGCTGTCAGTGTAAGATAATTATTTTGGTGATATTATTCCTTATTTTCTCTTTTAATAGAAAAGTGCACATGCAAAACATTCATGGTATGCCACACATGGGCATGTACAATTGGCTGTGTTCAATAGAAATAAATTGGAATAAGATTATGAATGTTCACAGAATGCATAAATTGTTTTGTATTTGGCTATGGATCTTTGATTCACTGTTTCATTAATAAAGTATTAATTTACAAATGTTCTGTAATCTTCATTAGGTCTTTTTTATTTTGGTTTGTTTTGGCTGTCTTGCAAATGACACTATAATAAATTATAATGAAATACTACAAGAGGTTTGATGTCTGTATAGACATTGAAGGAATGTGTAAAAAGTTCATTGTTTGTTTCATACGTAATCATACAGGGTGGTCTTATTTAAGAGAAGAATTCATCATATTCCAAAATATAATAATTTCTATCAGATGTGAAAGAATTTTTCATAAGCGTCTTTCAGAACAATATTCCTTGTTTCCAACTCTACAGTATGCATTTTATGCATTTGTACAATTGTTTACTTTAGCATCTCAGATATTTGCCACAATTAATATTGTTTAGCTTAACATTAAATGTCAAAAATTACTCTGCAATTGCATTTTATGTGAAATGATTATATAGAAAAGATAAAAATATGTTTAACTTTCTATAAAAATTAGATTTTAAAATTTTAATTTAATTGTATTTAGAAATATCTACTTGTATATGCAGATAGGAGTATGTTTTAACTATTGCTGACTAAAAATCAAAATATAGGGCATCATTATTTATATTATAATTTACATTAAATAAATGCTTATCTTGATCTTAATAGAAAGCACCATTTATTATAGTGGTGAAATAGAAAGACCTAATGTGTTCCTTTGATTATAATTGTGCAATGCATTTGGTATTTCACATGTTTACCAAACAAATCCTACTGTATTCTGGATTATTTCACATTTAGTGTAGCTTCAAAGGTCAGTGACAAACCACTGGGACAGTTTTGCAGCTGGAGGAAACTCCTAACTGCAAAGTGCCAAAATCATTTTAAGGTAAATCTATCTTCTGGGTTTTAGTGGTTTTCTTTTTTTATACCTTCAAGCAGAGGTGGGTCGGACCGGTTCGCCCGAACTGGTAGTGACCCACTGGTGACATTACGATGACATCACCAAATGGATCAGTCAGTGCCGGTCCATGGGTGCCGCCATCTTTTTTTATTTTTTATTTTAAAAAGTGATTTAAAAAAAATTCCTTCTGAGCATGCGCAGAAGCAGAGTTCTGGCACTGTGCATGCGATTGCCATCTTTTTTGGCTTTTTTAAATTATTGTGCATTCGCCTGCACGGGAGGGAGCGAACCGGCAGCGAGGTAAGTTGGAACCCACTCGTGCCTTCAAGTCATTGTTGACTTCTGAGAACTGCCTGGACAAGACCTTGCAGATTTCTTAGCAAGATTTTGGAAGTGATTTGCCATTGCCTTCTTCCTAGGGTTGAGAGAGTGTGACAGGCCCTGTCACAAGTGTTGTGTTACCAAGCTGCCTTTGGGCCCACAACAGGACTAAATTTATGGCTTCCTGATTTCTACCTTGTTGCCTTAAACACTGCATAACGTTGGGTCTCTTCTGCTTAGGAGTTCTGATTAGAAAGTGTAAAAGTGTATGCTTATATACTTACGAACATGTATTTAGCATAATCTGGTTAAACATTCAGTGGTGGGCTGCTGCCAGTTCGGACTGGTTCAGGCAAACCAGTAGTTGCAACCTGCAGGTGGGCGCACCCACCTGCCCGGGCGCAATCCCATCCTATATCGCTGTGTTTTTGACTCCACACGCATGTGCAGAAGGCGCGCACAAGCAAATTGCCGTGTTTTTTTATGCCGCACGCATGCGTGGAAGGTGCAGTGAGCGAATTGCCATGTTTTTGGATGCACGCATGCACTGTCACATTTCTGGTGCTGGGCGAACCGGTTGTTACAGTATGTGACGCCCACCTCTGTAAACATTCATTTTTATGGTACATCTATAAAACATTCTCTTTCCAAAAGTAGAGGAATCCTGTACAGGAAACCGAAATGTTAGAGCTGATGCATTATCTAAATGAGAGCTTGGGATTGGTTCACAACCTCCAAGACTCCCAAAAGACTTTCCAAAAAGTGTAATAAATTGTTGATGTTGGACAAGGAAGATCTTGCTTCTAGTTAAATATGACATGGAGAATCCTACCTATGGATTAAATGAGTGAGCAGAGTCAAAAAAAAGCAAAGTTCTAGTTAGATGGAAGAAAACAGAACACGTGTTGAACCTGGCAGTCCAGTATAAAGAACTGTGCCTACTAGAGTGATAGTAGCTGGATTCACTCAGAATACAAAATCATAACATGGTTGGTTTTGTTCTGGCTTTGTGCCATTGTGGTCTATAGCTGGCTTATGGCATAGACTGCATAATGTTTGTTCAGCAGTCAATGGTGAACACAAACCCAGTCTCCATTTTCTTTCAGTTATCTAATTACCATCGCAGAAATATGCTGGGCTAAGTTGAAGAAAAGCAGTCATCGTATGACAGACTGACTACTGTGGCATTCTTTAAATACCTGTCTTTACCGAGCGAGATGAAAAATATTGGCTAGATAGGTTCACAGATCCTTAGTTTTACTGGGACCTATGACCAGAGCAGAAGAATAAGCAGAAAAATTGGCACTTTTTTAAAACTGGCTTGCTCATAAATCTTTACTTTTGCAGGTCATAATAGTCCAAATAATAAAATCATTATTTTATTGCCATGGTGGTGAAAAAGGTTCTTTTGCTGTAAAATGATTATGGTTCAGAATACTGTTAAAAACCCCAGCACGACCAATGTAATAAGGTAACAACTTTAATCATTTTAAAGTCGTTTCCTTCTTTTTTAAGAATACTATTTTTTCCTTTTCTGATCATTTATTTTCACGGTGGAAAGTTAAAATTAATTTTTCATCCTCTACTTTTACCTCATATATTTTTTTGTTCAACAATTTACAGGCATTTTCTCTGAAGTCACAACAGATGGCGCTGAAGTTAAGCAGATGAATGAGCCTTTAACATGCCAGCCTCTTTGGCATCAGACTACTTGCAGAAGGAAAATTTCATATTAATAACACTTATCCTTGTATTTGAAAGCCAAATTTTCCAGTGTCTAAACTGATCACACAGCTGGAATTAAGGAAGTTTTTTTTTCCTTGCTTGATTCTATATTGTTCATTTTAACACCTATTGCTTGAGATGTAACTATTATTTACTGATCCTAAATACAGAATGGGCTATTTGCAGGCAAGTACATTCTCATTTCCAATTACACACATAGAAAAAGTATATTAAATATTAGCTCTGGAATGCCTTGAGACTTTTCTTTCCATCTCTTACATAGGCTTGGATATTCCTATCCTGTTGGGAGCTGATTTGCTGGATCAGACAACCTGTGCACCCTAGTTTTACTCTTTCATCAATCTCATTGCTTTGAGGTGTTCCTAAACCGGGCATAATGGAAAAAGCTGTTCTTTTAACATCCACCATGTTTTGAAGCGTTGAGTTCCCCTTTTAGTTATGATGTCCTCCCTGAATTTATCTGATTCTATTTGAAAGCCATCAAAGCAAGAGGCAATTGCCACATCTGGTTGCAATGATCCTCTGCCATGCCTCAAAAATTCTCATAAATTCTCTCTTTTGCATAGAACTTAAATTCCTTTTTATGCTATTACCCCCAGCATATATGGAACTCCTGCACTTGCTGCCCAGAAATCTCCAGCGGTGGGTTGCTATCGGTCCGGTCCGGTTCTACGAACTAGTAGCAGCGGCTGGAGGCTCCGCCCACCCAACCCAGATGCTTCTGCACATGCGCAGAAGTGGCACGCGGGCGAACCGATAGCGATGGTATTTAGAACCCATCACTGGAAATCTCCTTCCAATTGACCAAAGATAACAGGAACTGAAGCAGCTGGGATGTGTGTATGGTTGAGATCAGAGCTAATTTAGTTTTGAGGGGTCCTTGGTTATTTTCTTGCAGATGTTTCATTATCCAAACTGGATAACATCATCAGCACTGCTGATGTTACCTAGTTTGGCTAATGAAACGTATGCAAGAAAACAACAAAGCTCAGAGTGCACCAAGGATACCTTATTTCAACCCTGAACTACAAATATTCTCCTTTATTGGTAATTTAGTTTTAGAACATCATCAGGTTGAGGAAGGCTGTATCAAATTTTAATACCTCCCTCATGTCAGCATCTGTATTTTCCCAGTTTGGGGATGATGAGCACAACACAAAAAGCCACCTGCTTTTTCCGTTATTTATCCTTTCTGCTAGTGCTATCTCTTATTTGATTATCAATTTGCATTGTTAGTTCCCATGCAGATTACCCAGCATTTGCTGAAAACTTTTTCCTACTTTTGGCACTGCTGCTGTTTTCACATCGAAAAGGTTTAGAAGCATTTAGGAACCTGAAGTATTTACTGCATTATTTTAATTTGTTTAAAGAGCCCTGATCTACAAAGATATGATGCCCGCAAATTATTGTATGGTATGCCAGCATGCAGTGAAGCAGCCTTCTACATATACAGCAATGTGCTACTTCCTCCTAATACTATTGATTGGAGTTTCCTTCAGAACTGTGCAATATATATGGTTCATGGAGTGATACTAGAGATGTAAGCAGAGACAGGGTTTTCTCCCAACCCCTGCATGAGGGAGAAAAACTCTTCTGCAGCACAGACATTTTTAAAAATACATCTTAAAATATCTATAGCAGTGATGGCAAACCTTTTTTTCCTTGGGTGCTGAAAGCACGCACGCATGCACTATTACACACGCTCAAGTGCCACACCCATAATTCAATGCTGCCCCACCCCCCATGCATGTGCACATCATCCCCCCACTCCCCCGTTTTCCGACTTCGGGTGGGCCCAGTAGGTCCATTTTTTGCCCTCCCCAGGCTCCAGAGGCTTTCCTAGAGCCCGGGGAGGGCGAAAACGCCCTCTCCCGCCCCCCCACGGAGGCCCTCCAGAGGCCGAAAATGCCCTCCCAGAGCCTCCACATAAGCCGAAAATCAGCTGGCCGGTGCGCACATGTGTGCTGGAGCTGAGCTAGGGCAACAGCTCACGTGCCGGCAGATATGGCTCCGCGTGCCACCTGTGGCACGCATGCCATAGGTTCGCCATCACTGATCTATAGCAAAGAAGAGCAACTCGTAATAAGTAGTAGAAGAGTGACTGGACTGAAAAAGTAGGATTACATGTTGCATGAGCAATTAAAAAAAAGTGGGGGATCATGCTACTTCAACAGCCACCAGCCCCAAAATATACTTTCAAACCAGGTGAGAGAGTAGCATTTTCACAGTCCACATTTGGACTCTCCTGTACCTGTGTGACAAATGCACTAACATTAGTATAAGCCAATGCCATAAAAAAAGAGGAATATACCAAATATCAGAACATGTTCAACCTTCAATCATTTGTTGGGAATGGCCCAACAAGGATATTTAATCGGGTATTTGTTTCTTTAGGAAATCTCTATGCCATAAAAAATCTATTCCCCGGAATGATTCACAAAATAAGTTAGAACAGCAATCATAAAAGGAGCACTACTGTTAAGTCAATAAAACCCACTTAGACTCAGCAATTAGCTAAAACACGTAACAATTAGGGAGGTGCAAACAGTTTGCACAAGGATGGCTGGCTAAATGTTGCCTGATTCTCTTATAATTTGTTGAAGGGTTCAGAAGCGAAAGCTGCTGGATTCATTCCATCAGTAAAAATATAACCAATATAAAGTTGTGCAATGTTTTTCCCAATTGACTCAAGGTGTCAAACAACAAACAACACTGTCAGCTTATGCCATACAAAGCAAATATTTTAGTAAATTCTGCAAATCAAAGAATATTCTTCCAAATATGATTTCATGGATGTCTATGAATAGCACAGAGAGAGTTTGGCTTTATAGTAGATTTAATAGATTTTGAACCTCTTCATCATTTATCAGTTATTAAGTGATTACAGTTTTTAGACCTGGATGTTTTTTGTGTTACACAGATAGTCCTAGACTTACAACCTTTCGTTTAGTGACCATTTGAAGTTACAATGGCACTGAAAAAAAGTGACTTGTGACCTTTTTTCACACTTACAACCATTACAGCATCCCCATGGCCATGTGATCAAAATTTGGACACTTGGTAACTGGCTCATATTTGTGACGGTTACAATATCCCAGGGTGATGTGATCACCTTTTGTGAATTTCTAACAAGCAAAGTCAATGGGGAGGCCAGGTTCACTTTACAACTGTGTTACTGACTTAACAATTGCAGTGGTTCACTTAACTGTGGCAAGAAAAATAAAATGGGCCAAAACTCACTTAACAACAGTGTTGCTTTGCAAGAGAAACTTTGGGCTCAATTTTGGTCCTAAATCGAAGACTACCTATACTTAATTTTCTAAAATCTGTTAGTATATGATGGTTAAAGGGTGAAAGAAAGATATTATATGATTTTTACATGAGTTTACAACAACCGTGGTAAAATTCAGGAATTAAAATCAGCCAAGGGGTTGCCGATTGTCCCCTCCCTCATATTTTAGTTTAATTTTAAATGCTAATTTGGGAGTTGGCTTGATTTTAGTCCATGTTAAATAGAGCATCTTAAAATATGTCTTAGAAATATGATATGTATTATTTCTGATGAAGTTAATTGCCATCCATATATTGGCTGGATTTACACACTATGTTAAGCCATAAATATTGCTGTACAATCTAATATGCTAAGCCCAAAAAAAAAACAAAAAGAAAAATCACATTATCGCTTAGTGCAATGTATGAACCTAATCTCAGTGTTACTAATTACAGTATGGCTGGTACATGAGCCTTAAAAAGAAATTACATCCTTTCTCTTTTCTATCTGCAATGCATTTAATCAATGATGCACAGTTTATACCAGAGATATTTACCAGATATTCTAGAAATGTATTTTCCAAAGAATAGGAATAGGGGTTTCTAACTGAGCCCAACATGCTTTGATCGGGCTCTCAGGAATGTAGCAGGAAGAATAGCATATTTTATAGTAATTGTTCCTCATTATGCACTTCTAATCATTTCTGACATGAATGGAAGCTATTCAGTAGGGTAGTGCACTGCTCTAACTAGAATTAAAGCTCCAGCATTAGTTCATGATTTCATTATCTCTCTTACAAATATGCCAAATTATATATTTTCTTTTCAGATACTCTAGCAGTCGATCTGGATATTTTTTTAAAAATGCGGTTTTGGGCCTAAATTTGGGCCAATTTAAATTTCGAGAGTCTCCTGGGTACTGTCACAAAATGGCTGCCAGCAAAGCTTGTTTGTTCACAAAATGGCTGTGGTCATCAAACAAAACAACCATGCTCTGCAACGCAAATAGAATTTCCCTAAAAGAGAAGTGCAGGACAGAGATAATGGTTCTGGCATCCCAAATATAAAATCTTTCTTTTGAAACCCCAGTTGTCTCTTCCGATAACATAAGACTCAAAGGTAAACCATTTGGCCAAGAAAGTGGGTGTATGATTTAGTTGGAGTTTAAGCCCCAAATGCTAAATTACACATTCACTCTCAGGAGGTAGGACAAAATATCCATTTCCAGAAGCCTAACTTGCACGTACATGTTGGGGGGTGGTGAAGCATTTTTAAACACTTGGGACAGAGCTGAGTTTGGGCATATTACATTAGAGAGGAAGAGAAAATTACCATTGCTCAGTCAAATGAAGTCTAATTAAATACAGGTAGTCCTCAACTTACGACCACAATTGAACCAGAGGTGGTATTCAGCAGGTTCTGACCATTTCTGGAGAACCGGTAGCAGGAATTCTGAGTAGTTCGGAGAACCAGTAAATATCACCTCTGACTGGCCCCGCCCCCATCTATTCTCTGCCTCCTGAGTCCCAGCTGATCGGGAGGAAATGGGGATTTTGCAGTAATCTTCCCCTGGAGTGGGGAGGAAATGGGGATTTTGCAGTAACCTTCCCCTGGAGTGGGGTGGGAATGGAGATTTTACAGTATCCTTCCCCTGCCATGCCCAACAAGTCATGCCCAACAAGCCACACCCACAGAACTGGTAGTAAAAAAAATTGAATCCCACCACTGATTTGAACCCAAAATTTAGGTTGCTAAGTGAGACATTTGTTAAGTGACTTTTCTTGCCACATTTGTTAAGTGAATCACTGCAAATTGTTAAATTAGTAACACGGTTGTTAAGTGAATCTGGCTTCCCAATTGGCTTTGCTTGTCAGAAGGTCACAAAAGGTGATCACATGACCCCGGAACACTGCAACCTTCATAAATATGAACCAGTTACCAAGCATCCAAATGTAAATTACATGACCATGGGGATGCTGCAATGGTCATAAGTGTGAAAAATGGTCATAAGTCACTTTTTTCAGTGCCATTGTAACTTCAAACAGTCACTAAGCGAACTGCTATAAATTGAGGACTCCCTGTATATGGTTAGTAGAAGAGGGATTGACAAAGTAACATAACCAGAAAATACAAGAATGTTATAGAAGCACCAGTGCCTCCAGTGTCCCTGCAAATATTGCTAATGATAACATACAGACTGTGGCACAACACACTTGTGCTACTAATGCATAAATGCAACCAATGAATTCAGAATGATACAGACACCCTCCCCTAATGCATGCCTTGCATTATACTGTCCCCCTTAGTGCCATGAACCAGACAGCAAGGATCTCACTAATCCAAGTTCTCAAGGAGGAGGAATTCGGTTGTGAAGCTCAGTAGAATTGTTTCCAATCAGCAACATGCAAAGAGAAAGAAACAGGACCCCTGAGACATCTCTAAAGCCCTTGTCACATGTTTTCTGAATGCAGAACTACAATAGGGACCAGCCGGACTGCTCAGTTCCCTAGCCTTGTCATACTGAATGTCAAGGGGAATTTCACACATATTTATCTGAATATAAAATAATAATTTCCTGGATTTGGACATAAGTCTGAGTTTGGAAATGGGCAAACTGCAGGTTTGATGGAGTCAGATGGATGATTCTACAGCTGAGTGTTGGTTGAATGTCCACTGAGCTTGGGTTAAAAAGCTGTAAGCACACAATCCTGTGTTGGGTGGGTCATTTTCTTTTGTAAATGCATATGGAATTGCAACCAAAGCAGTTTCAACCTTAAAAATTGAATGGGCCCACTGCCAAGCTGGCCTCACAGCTTATAAGCAAAATGGCATCCATTTTAAAATAAGTGATTTGTTTTGAAATGTTCTTTCTTTCCAAGGCAAAAATATGGATCATTAAAATATCGCTACCATGATTTTCTTTATCTATGGAAGATAGTGATCTTATGAAATCCCAGATCTAGTACTGAGAGCAAACAATTGAGCTCTAGCAGGAAATGCCTGATCGCATCACAACTGTTTGCAAAAATGCATTAGCATCAAATGCTGAAGATAGATTTTGCCTAGAGATCTATTCATCTTGAATTTGAGCCCTTCCAGTTCAGATGAATGTCTGAAGGGTAGCGTCCTCTCAGCATTGAACCAGAGAGACACAGACCATGCTGACAAATATTTATACCTTCTTCCAGCTATCAAATTTAAAATAAAGCATTATGCCTTAATCTGCCGATCAGTCTATGCTTTATACAATGCATGGATATCAACTGCTCCTTAGATTAGTTATGGGGACTCGCCAATAAATCTGCCAATAAATTTGAAGGACAGATCAAAGAATATGTAGCTTATGTCAATTCATAAATGTCAATGAAAAGCTTCACTGACTACCTCAGATTAGCAAAAAATACTGTTAAAACTATTTTTATATTCTGCATGTGGAATATCATAGTCCAAAAAGTCTGTCCACCAACCATGTCTCCTGACAGGAAAACTTTTAAAATACAGAATTTAATATACAATATGACTTCTTTGCTGTTGCTTATCTATTTGTATCTATTTTTAGCCAGCTTTCCATGAAAAATTATATTAAAACAGGCCTGATAATAGTGATGATGAATGATTTTTTAAATAAAACTCCAAACTTACAAATTTGCTAAAATCCTGTTTTACGTGGTTTTATCTCACTAAGATAGAACTTGTCATCTAATGAACTTAGGTAACAATCCTATAGCAAGTCAGATCATTGATCTAGAATGTATTTATTTATTTAATTTATTGGCCACCCATCTTACCATAGGGTAACACTGGCAGGTTTTCAATATTAAAAAGATAAAATTATATAAAACCTATGGACAATATAAATAAAATGCTATCAGATGCTCAACAGATATTGTATTATCGATAGATAGTATAAAAATGGTACTATAGTTCTGATGGGCATATCTGGGGATTTAGATTGGAGATTTTCATAGTCTCCAGGTCTACCTGGAAATGTTAGGAAATTGAACCTAAAATCCATTGCAAATAAAGCTGTTCCCTAGAGATGTGGCTTTTCCTCTTTTGAATTATTTTGTCTATGGAAAAGACCAAGATGATATGTCTTTCACTCCTCACAGCAATTGATTATTCCAACAGCTGAATCTTTCATCAGTTTTGTCAGTGGATAACATCACTACTCCTGTGGACAAAAGGACAGCTCTATCTTAAAACATATCATTGTCATTCCATGCCACCAGCAGCAGCTTTTGTTATTCAAGTTTGCTAGCATATTTGCAAGCTTTTGGCCCTAGAAGGCAGGTCAATGGCATAAGAGGTCCATATACATGCATTTCTATGAATGTACTATGTGTGAAAATCAAGGGATGAATTCACCTTGTGAAAAGGTATACATGATCTAGATATGTAGCCTAAGTGATGTTGCAGAACACCGGTGCACCAATGTAAGGAACAATAAATGAAAGAAAAAACATAAATGCAACGTTCAATCAAGGGCCGAATCCAAAAAGTGGGACTTACATTGGGGCATCTGGAGTATATAAATCTTTCATCATTTGTGCCCCATTCAGCCTCCCAGGAAGGTTCCAGTATTTTAGATGCTGAAACAGATTTTAAAAATGCATATAAGCAATCAGCCCAGTGGGTTGAGTTGATTAAAACAGAATCTGTCCTAAAACTTGAGCTCTGGGGCTGAGATAATATTTTATCTTAGCTCTCCATTGCCTCTGTTCACACAATTATCACACTCTGGCTATTCTCTTGTTGTGGTAGCAATATAAGAACTCTGATTTATCTAGTGCTAATACTGTATAGATGTTGGGAATTAGGAGAGCTATAAGAATCGGACCTATACTGCAGGATCCTTTCTTAGAGGGTCAGAAAGAAGAGACTGTGCTTACAAATAGGGGCAAATTCTCCTCAGATGTTCCTTGTAATCTTTAGGAAGCCTTTTCTCTTCCACTAATGATAACTTCCTATATTTAGGTCTATAAATCGCATTAATAGAGTTTTTTATATTCCCTCAATCCAAGCTATCCATTATATTGATTGAATTTCACTCTAATTGTTAGGTCTCTTATTTGCTACTCAAACTCATGGGGGGATTCTGGAGTACACACATTTCAGGTTATAGTTTACAACCTGGGCTGTGCTCCACATCATAGTTCTAGAGGAAAGGACTGGAGCATTAGATTTTAGAACCAATTGCCGAGTTTCTCCCCTCCCCTCCCCAAAAGAGATTTTTAAAAAAGATATATTGTGCCTGTGAAGAAAGTGAAAAAGTGAACATTCAGCAGAGAACTTTATAGAAAACACCACTGAATTAACTTACAGTACATTTGTTAAACATGAATGGCTCTAATAATGACATTTCATTTAACAATGCCCTTTGTCTTTTCAGTTCATCAGTTACCTATTTCAGTAATGAACTGCAGTCATACCATTCTGATTTTCTCCTAATGTAAAGGCTGAGATCACTTCGCTGCTAGTGGAGCATGATGCTATTATTCAGTTTGTGGCTTAAGGGGGAAAAAAGCTATAGAATATAGCACTATTCTAATTGGCCAGTAGATACTGGGATTGCTAAGGGCAGCTAATAATTCTGTTCAGCTTGTTGGGAAGAAATAAAGCAAGCAATGTACATACACAGGCCCTGACAGGTGTGTGTGTGTGTGTGTGTGTGTGTGTGTGTGTGTGTGTGTGTGTGTGTGTGTGAGAGAGAGAGAGAGAGAGAGAGAGAGAGAGAGAGAGAGAGAGAGAGAGAGAGAGAGAGAGAGAGAGATTTAATTAGATATTTAAATAACAGATCTAGAGAACCAATTTTGTATAGTGGTTAAGGCATCAGGCTACAATTTGGATACTGAGTTTTAGTCTAGACACAAAGCTAGCTGGGCGACCTTGAGCCAGTCACTCTCTTTCAAACCTAGGAATTAGACAATGGTAAACCACTTTCAAAACCTTGCCAAGAAAACTGCAGGGAGTTGTCCAGGCAGTCACCAGGAGTCAAGACTGACTTGAAGATGCAGACAAAAATTTGCAGACCTAACCTTTATAGCAGAGGTGGGTTCCTACCGGGTTCGAAGTGGTTCTATAGAACCGTTACTAACTTGGTGGCCTGGGTCGCTGGAACCGGCAGCAACCTAGGCCTATGACGTCCCCGAGCCGGTTCTCTCCATAGGCGGTGCCATCTTGTTTTCTGCTTCTGTGCATGCGCAGAAGCTTTTTTTAGTACTAAGCCTGCGCGCGCGCGGCACATCCCTAAGCGAACCGGCAGTAGAAGAATCCGGAACCCACCCCTGCTTTATAGGTGTTGGGGTAGGAGGGAGATTGGAAGGCCAGAAGCTGTTTATTAAATGACATTTTCACTGGTTTGGGTAGTAAGTTTGGTGTTAGTGGTGCAGATTTTTAGCCAGAGTCAAGAATCTGCAATACGCTTTATTAACACACTCCACATTTCCTTTATGGAACAAAAGCTCTTTCAAAATATAGTCAGTGCAAAAAAAAGTGGTCTATGAATCTTTCCTTCCTACTAAATATACTGTATGTACACACATATTCTCGGATATATATTTTAGGGACAAAGTATACAAAATGAACTCCCCCCTCCATGCTAAGAGCAGCTGCATCTTATAGATCTCTCTCAATTACTACCCACGCTATATTTAGGCATTGTACAAGAGCAAATTTTACAGTCCATGAAGAAATGAAGTGAAATCGAGATGAAATTCATTGTGACAGGTTTTCTGTTAGTGCCCTGATGTGTCTGTATTACAGAAGATAGACATTCTATTAGCATGGAAGCTCCCATAATGGACTGTGAATCATTTCAGGTAATAGAGATGCCAAATGGAATGACTGAAAGAAGCACTATTGAATTCCATTAGAGGTCTTTGTTTTTGAATCAGTCATTTCTTTGTGAATAACCAACTATATACTTCTTGACCCTATCATGAAGCAATAATTGCAAACTAATATCACAAAACATTAATCTGAGATACCATTCAATTAAAGCATGCTTTCTCGGGGATTATTTCTGTATCACAAAATGTGAAATAAATGTGATAAGGATTACAAATACAGTTTTGGATTTCTGCTACAGAAGAATGTATTTTTCCCATTCAACTTTTCCAATGTTTGATTTTAATATTTAGTTTTAAATAACATTTTACATTAATTTCTTTGCATGCCAATACATATTTGTGCACAAATGCACACACACAGACACACAGAGTACATACAAAGAGGCACATATAAACAGCCGTATTTGCCAAATCAAAATAACTGCAACCAACAAATGATGTGAATAGTCCTTGTGCAGTCTTAGTTAATATTAGTTAAATCAATAAATAATCCTCCATTTTACAAGCCAAACAGTTCCACCTTATCCATCTATCACATATGATTTATCCAGCTTCATAATTGCTTGGATAATTAGTACAGGATTTAGGTTCATTTGGTATGCCAAACCCTTTGGGAATCTTTGAATAATTACTATTTGTGGAGATGATCAAGTTATGAATTATTCTTCCCCATACAGAAAGGTGGCTTGGGAATGTTGCAGTATGTCTTTTTTCATTCATCGTCCTTCATATACAGTAAATAGAAATTTACGTACCGCTCCACGTTGAACATACTTTAGATTTTAGAAATGCATGCCCATGAGCTGCTTATTTGCTGTCAAATATGTTTTTGAAATGGCATGAATGTAATTCAGCAAAAAGGAACGGCAGCAGAAGGCAAGATGGTGTCTGTACATTTGTGCGCTGCACATCTGCTATCGGTGTCACATACTGTAAAGCCATTTATGTTAACCGATCGTAAACCTGAATGACCCATCAGTCTCTACAAGTCTTTAAATACTTTTGACTATCTTTAACCAAGTTTGAGCTGGCTTTTTCTTCTTCTTGCCAATGCAAGTGAATGGATGAGATCTTATGTGTGCCTATTTCCCTGCTCTGTTCTTTAATACTATTCTTGCATGAATGAGATTACACTGATTAATGCTATAGTACCGTGGTGGCGAACCTATGGCACGCGTGCCAGAGCTGGCACGCGGAGCCATAGAAGCTGGCACGCGAGGGTTCCCACCGGCAAACCGGAAGTGCGAAAAAACGCACTTCCGGTTTGCCGGTGTGCTGTTTTTTGCACTCCGGAGGGTTCAGGGAAGCTCCCTGAAGCTCCAGAATGCAAAAAACTACAAAACGGACAAACCGGAAGTGCACTTTTCCGCACTTCCGGTTTGTCCGTTTTGTAGTTTTTTGCATTCCAGAGCTTCAGGGAGCTTCCCTGAACCCTCCGGAGTGCAAAAAACAGCATACCAGCAAACCGGAAGTGCGTTTTTTCGCACTTCCGGTTTGCCGGTTTCATCGTTCCAGGCTCCGTTTCGTCGTTCCAGGCTCCGGTAAGTGGGCCTGTGCGGGGGTGTGGGGGTGTGCGCATGCGCAGGAGGCAGCATGGGGGGGTGTTGTGCGCATGCGTGGGGGGGAGGGAATGGGTGTGGGCACGCGAGCGCGCGCGAGCGCGCCCCCCCCCTTTTTCGGCACGCGAGCTGAAAAAGGTTCGCCACCACTGCTATAGTATGTGGTACAGCCTATATTATAACCCCTATATAATTCAGCTGATCACATTTTGTTTATCCAGAAAATATCACTTATTCTGAGGGGCAAAGAAAAGGAATGGCCCTTTATAAAATATACTTGAACACTAGTTTATTTTTCTTGGTCAAAATCCAATGAGACTTCTGTAGTAAAAAGGAAGTTCTATATTTTTCTAAAGAAAATATCCTGTTTTCAAATCCAAGAGATCAAGGTTATATCTATATGCTGGCATTATCTCTGCTCACAGGCTGAGAATGAGACTTTTTCTTACTGTTGTAATGACAGGTGTAAGATTAACTTTGTTAGGTGTTGAACCATTCATGCAAACTAAATTAAATTAATGGAACAAATTTCTATCATAATTAAGATAAAAATTCATGTCAGCTGTAACCTTGCTGTACACTAATTATGTTCAAATGATTTATCATCTGTTTCGCCCAGAATATTAATCCTCACCTCATTGATAACTCCAGCCAGTGTTAAGAGATGAGAGTTGATTAACAATGACAGATTGGGCAACCACACTGCAGAGTGCCTGTACGACTAGGGAAGCCAATAAAACTTAAATGGCACCTCTTATTTAGAAATCCATTCCCATGGAAACAGATGCATGCTTAATGAGGGGAATGGAGATGATTTCAATAATGATGGATATTGGAACAGTGGGCAGAGCCAATCAATAACAATTAACTACTTAGTCTACCAAAGCTATGGTTCTATAAAGCAGGTTATATACACATTAAACAAAACTTAGTTCAGGATGTGCTTTATATAAATGTCTTTATGCTTTGCAGTTAATGTTATTTCCTTTAATAATTATGGAAAGCACCGTGTAGATCATTTATGCTAAGAAGGTAGTTTTTCTGGCTTTAAAAAGAGTATTTTTTAAATGTCATTTGGAAATCCATAAAATGTCCAGATTGGCCATCAAAAAGTAATTACATCAATGTAGAGGTTGTCTCTACAGGTGGTCCTCCATTCATTTACCGACCGTTCAAAGTTACAGCGGCACTGAAAAAAGCGACTCATAACTAGTGTTCATTCTTACAACTTTTGCAGCATCCCCCATGGTCACATAATCGGAATTCAGGCAATCGGCAACCAGTGTGTATTCACAACAATTACAGCATCCTGGGATCATCCGGTTGCCATATGTGACTTCCCAGCCAGCTTTTGACAAGAAAGTCAATGGGAGAAGCTGGATTCACTTAACAATCGTGTTGTTAACGTAACAACTGCAAGTGATTTGCTTAGCAACCATGGCAAAAAAGGTCACAAAATTGGGTGCAACTTACTTAACAACCATTTTGCTTAATAACAGAAATTCTAGCCTCAGTTGTGGTCATAAGTCAAGAACTACCTGTATTGCTATTTCGGTATATTTATGAAACTTGATATTGTCCAGCCATGTTCCTTCTCATAACACTGTTTATATCTATGCATAAAGAAAAGTTCTATTTCAGCATATGTTTTGGATTCTCTTTTACAGGTTTTATACATACATACATACGTACATACATACATACATACATACTGTACATACATACAGATGTAACATTTGATCTGATTATAGATCTTCCAAAGGAACTTGAGCCGAGGTGGCGCAGAGGTTAGAGTGCAGTACTGCAGGCCACTTTAGCTGACTGTGATCAGCAGTTCAGCAGTTCAAATCTCACCGGCTCAAGGTTGACTCAGCCTTCCATCCTTCCGAGGTAGGTAAAATGAGGACCCAGATTGTTGGGGACAATATAAATATACATTGCTTACTGGTGTAAACCGCTTAGAGAGTGCTTGCACTGTGAGGCAGTATATAAATCTCACAAATAAATAAATAAATAAATAAATAAACTCTATCATACCTATCTAGCAATGTATTTCTTCAAACAATGGAAAGAGACAGAAAATAAATATAACACTAACCCATAATGTAGTTGGTTTGTTTTTAATTTAGCATCATACCTAAACTTATCCTAAGAAAGAAACAATGGATTTTGCGCTTATACTAAGCAGGGGGGGGGGGGGTTGGGAAATAAGCCACTTCAAGTGTGAGATTGAACCCGATCCTAGTTACCTCAATGCCTTGATTTAAGAGCTCTTTAGAATGAAACATAAGGAGAGGGGGGGAGGGGGGAGGGAGGGAGAGTGGGAGGGAGAGAGAGAGAGAGAGAGAGAGAGAGAGAGAGAGAGAGAGAGAGAGAGAGAGAGAGAGAGAAGCATTAGAAGAGCCATCATTGGTAAGGTGACCAGACGTCCCGCTTTTGGCGGGACAGACACGCTTTTCAAGCGTGTGTCCCGCGTCCCACATTCTTTCCAAAAAGTCACGCTTTTTTGGAAAGAATGCCAAAACAGCGGGACGTCTGGTCACCTTTTGCCCGTTGTTGCCCTGACGGCTCGCAACCGGAAGCGGCGGCGCGCGCGAGCCGGGATAAATCTCTCGGCTGGCCCAGCGGTTGCCCCGGCGATGGGGGAGGCGCAGCCCCGCCCTCTCGAAACGGCCGTCCCGTGGTGCCGCACGCAAGGACGCAGGGGCGTGTCTCCGCGGCGGCGGCGCGGTGGACGGGGCGGCCCGAGCGAAGGAGTCGCATCCAAGATAGCCCTCGGGCCGGCGCTGGCTCAGCCGGCCGGGGCCGCCGCCGCAGCCTTCCCGCCGCCGGGGCAGCCGGGACTGGGGGCCCAGCCGCAGGGGCAGCAGCAGCAGCAGTCTCAGCTCGGGCCGGCCATGGGCGGCGTTGGCGGCGGGCGGGCGTCCCGCGTTGACTCCTCCGGCGGTGGCTGGAAGCTGGCGGAAGAGCCGGTGTGAAACAACCTGGCCATCCTCGAGTGGGCACGGGACCCCCGGGCGGGCGGGGGGGAGGGAGGAGGAGAGCCAAGAGACGCTGGGGGCTGCTCCCCTTCGCAAGCCAGCCCAAGCCACTGCCGGCTCCCGAAGGGGAGGCGGGAGGCGAGGAAAGGCCTCCCGCCTCCCCCCCACACCTGGATGCCGACATTAGCTGTCCTTTGCCCTCTGCGCATGCGCAGCGTTCTGCGCATGCGCAGAGGGCAAAACTCAAATGGTGGCGTCCCGGCGCCCCCGCCTCCCGGCGGTGTCCCGCTTAAAAAAAAAATCTGGTCACTTTAATCATTGGGTACAGTTACAATCTGTTACAATCAAGCTGAGCTGAGGCTAAAAGATACACAAAGTTTTTACCAGCTATCAAAATCCAGAGGGTGGGCAGTAGCACCCTGTCAGATCCAGGTAAAAGTCACGAGTTCCCAAATAATCAGGCAAAGCTTGGAGTCAAACCCAGAAGATACAGTCAATCTTCTTGGAGGTTGTTCTAGTATTTAAGCAGAAACTCTTGGAGCCCCCCCCCCATTCAAGTGCAGATGTTACTGATTTTAGCCAGTTGCAAGAACTAAAGCATTTGAGAGTAATAACCAATTCCTAAATAAATTGCTATTTCCTAATCCCAGGGTCCTCATACAAATAAACTACCAGTTCTCTGCCTTTATGCCTTTTCTGTCTCTAGGTGATGGCTGGGTTTCTCTCATAGTCTAAATATTAGGGTCAGGAGTCATGCTACAGGTCTGGGTGGATGGCTTCTGCCAGACTCTGGTTTCCCAGAATCAAAGATGCCCTTTCTTTCTTTCATTGAGTCACTACTCTTCTTCTTTTTAATTGAAGATCTATCTGATGGATCTTTGGATGAAAGGGACATAGGTTTCTTCTACCTTTGTGTGGTTTTCAGGCCTGTTGATAAATTTATTTCATCAGTGTTAGGAACAGGAGAATATGCAATGTATTTCACCAGTGATATAATTCAGCTATAAACTTGCTCCTATGTAGCCGGCCATCTCATATACGTGATTCTTCTTTCCTTCTTCCTTAAGAAATAAATTCAGTTTACAATTTGTGTTTTATTCCAGATGGCAAAACATGTTTTGTATGCTTAAAAGTTTGAACCACTAGTGAATGAATGCCTGGTTCTTGAAGTCAATGATGACCTATTGGCTTCAAAATCTATAAAACCTAAATGTTTAAATGCCTATCTAGAGTGAAGCTATGGATTTGTTTTATTTCAGATTATCAAAACAAATCTCAGAGACAAAACAAGTAGCTGAAGCTGTTACAACCACAAATCAGAGGTGCAATTAAGTTAATTAAACTTTGGTTTAAGATTAGACTTTTGCAATCAACAGATCAGGGGAATTCTAACTTATCTCGCCGCCGGTTCGCTTCCTCCCACGCCGCATGGCTCTGCACATGGATGCATGCGCAGTGCCAAAAATTTTAAATTTTTTTTTAAAAAAGCCAAAAACAAGATGGCCACGCATGCGCAGTGTCGGGACTCGGCTTCTGTGCATGTGCAGAAGAAAAAAAAAATCAGCAAATTTTTTTTTTAAAAAAGATGGCGGCATCCATGGACCGGCACTGACCGAACCGGCTCTGTGACATCACCAGAGGTTCGGGCGAATGGGTGCGAACTGGGAGGAACCCACCTCTGCAACAGATCCTTTAGCTGATAAAGTGCAATATATCACTTACTTCAAAGTATGGAAGAAAAGAAAGGCCAGGTGATATAGTGGGAAGAATTCTAATGTGCAAGGAAGAAGAGGAAAGTTCAAAAGGTTCAAAACATCACTAGGCTCAAAGCTATGACTGACTAGATTATACCCACTAGATTCTTCTTTCTACAGAAGAAGAAAACTGATGTTGCAGTGAATATTTTGCCAAGTTTCAATGGGAAGTCATCCAAAAGCAATAAATAAATAAAAATCAAGTGGGTTTACCGAGTCCTGGATAGGCTTAAGTAGAAAAGTTTTTAAGAAGTCCCTAAAATAATGTCCTTTTACTTCCCAGTGACATCCTTGTGCTGCCCCCACATTTATTATAACACTCATCAATTTCCCCTATCTTTAGGACACAACAGGATATAAATATTATAAATCAATATGCAGTAAACTAGTTTTGTTCTATTGAATCTGGCCCACTGCACAGCTGTGTTCAATCAAACACCGTTCATCCAATTTTGCCTATCATATATTGTCTGTTACTGAGAACTAATTTTGAACAACTGTCCCCAAATTGTCCATCACCCGTCTCCTTCTTTGCCTTTAAAACAAGGCATGCACATATATCGTTCCCTTAACAGTGGTAGGTTCCTACCGGTGCGGTCCACTCTATAGCACCGGTAGCGGCCTTCTGGTGACATCACAGTACCGGTGCGGTTGGTTGGCGGTGCCTGGGCGCCGCCATTTTTTTTAAAAAAAAAAATTAAAAAAAATTCTTCTGCGCATGCCCAGAAGCCGAGCTTCCGGCACTGCGCATGCGCTGCCTTCCTACCCCACAGTGAGTCCAAGCAGGGGAGGATGGCTGAGGGAGCACGTGAGACGCTGAAAGAACGGGCGGCAGGAGCTATCTCCATTCCCCTCCCTTCAGCAGTCCGAGAAGCCAGGAATGTGCGGTGATGATCCTAGACATTTTCGCACGTTCGAGGCTTCTCAAGCTGCTGAGGGGAGGGGGAATGGGCGGCAGGACCTATCTCAGTTCCCTTCCCTTCAGCAGTCCGAGAAGCCATGAACGTGCGGTGATGATCCCAGATATTTTCACACGTTCGAGGCTTCTCGAGCTGCTGAGGGGAGGGGGAACAGGCGGCAGGAGCCTAGGATCATCGAATGGGGAGAAGCATTCAGGCCGGACGGAGCCTCCTAGAAGAACCACTGCCGCGGTCTTGCTGCTCCCGCTGCGGGGGGCTGCGTTGTGGGTGGGCAATGCCCCCCCTGCTTCTCCGGCCGCTGCCAAGCTCTTGAGGCCCACGCCCACCCAGTCACATGGCTGGCAAGCCACACCCACAAAATAAGCCATGCCCACAGAGTGGTAGTAAAAAAATTAGGAACCCGCCCCTGGTTCCCTATAAGCAGAAAGTCATAATGCCAAATCAGTGGTATTTTCCTCTGAAATATAAACCACTGCTAAAAAAAAGTATTTTTCAGGTCATCATGATATAGAGAAGATCTCTCAAAACCTGGAGAACACATTTTCATACCCACAGAGGTCAAATCTACAAACTGCCACTGAAAAGGCGGAAGTTCTTGAGTACTGAAGAGCTGAAGAGCTGAAGTGGTGCAGTGGTTAAATGCTGCGACTGCAGGCTGACTGCTAGTTCAGTAGTTCAGCTGTTCAAATCTCACTAGGCTCAAGGTTGACTCAGCCTTGCATCCTTCCGAGGTCGGTAAAATGAGGACCCAGATTGTTGGGGGCAATATGCTGAACTCTGTAAACCGCTTAGAGAGGGCTGTAAAGCACTATGAAGCGGTATATAAGTAAAGTGCTATTACCATTCTTTAGCAAGCTTCCTGGGGGGAAAAATCTCATGTTATAGAGGTCCCTAGCTCTTTAAAAGAAATAACAAACATACATTTTGTCACCACAGCTCCCAGGTAAATAAAGATCTACTCAGGCACATTTATTTAGCATTCATCATTGTTGATTAAATTCCAGTTAAGCTAAGGAAGAAACAGGCTTCCTCTATTTCTAGAGGGGGGGGGAAACCCCACATTTCTTTCTCCATACTTCTAGCAATTTCAGGGCTAATTGCCTTTGAATTTGTAAATGCAGATAATTAGAAGAATTGTATGTAGAAAGGATTAGCTAGCGCATACGGCGAGCAAGTCAAGTATTTGATTCTCCCATTTAATTTTGAACCTAATATCAACTTTAAATAACAGAGAGCGCCATAAGATTTATCATCCTCTCCTCTCCAGGGGAAACACAGCTGCTCTGAACCTAATCAGCCACATTCTATCTCCACTGCTCTACACAAATGCTAATGGGGGGAACGTTGATGTGGCAGAACAAAAATGGATCATAAACACTTCCAGTCAGATGTGGCAACTAAAAATTGCCCGCCACATTCTCGGGAAGATTCAGTGCTCGAACTGTGCAGTGTCTATTAGTCCTCCTCCCTCCTTTTTCTCATGAATAAGAATTAGGAACCGTAGGAGATCCCAAAGGGAAGTACGTTAAAAGAAAAAAAAAGGAAATCACATAAACATACGCATGCACCTATAAACCGCGCTCAAAATAAGTATGTGTGGGAATTGCTCTTATGGCAACTTAATATTCTTTACATGCCACGTCTACTGTTTAGTCATTCTGCAACAATCTATTCTTCTGAAAAGCCTGGTGAACACATCAAGGTGCTTTGTATTGGTGTGACTGCAGTTCAGGACTATCGCCTTTGACAGGCAGAATTTCTCTCAGGTCTGGGGCATATCCCGGGGCCAGGATATTTACGGGACCGTCTACTACCACAAGCCTCCAAGCGACCGGTGAGATCCCACAGAGTTGGTCTCCTTCGAGTTCCATCAGCCAGACAATGTCGGTTGGCGGGACCGCGAGGGAGAGCCTTCTCTGTGGTGGACCTAACTCTGTGGAACCAACTACCTCTGGAGATCCGGACCATCCCCACTTTGCTGGCCTTCTGCAAAGCCGTTAAGACCTGGCTCTTCTGGCAGGCCTGGGGATAGGGACCGTGGAGAATGATTTTAAACGGCCACCCCGTGATATGCTTGATATTTTTTAACCTTTATATGCATTTTAACATTGTCTGTTTCTTTTGGTTTTGTTCATTCACATGTTTCTCTTTGCTGTAAGCCGCCCAGAGTCCCTCAGGAGTTGGGCGGCATACAAATTTAAACAAACAAACAAACAAACAAACAAACAAACAAACAAATAATAAATAAATAATAAACAAACAAACAAACAAACAAACAAATAAATAAATAAATGTCTTTCTCAGTGTGGTACCTCCCAACCATGCAGGGGAATGAATGTGGACCATACTTATGAAGGATGTGTAGGATCAGAGAATGATCTGCAGAAGCATGTTAGGCCAGTGGAATCCTTATGCACATCAAAGGTCCCAAGACAGTCTTCAAACTGGAGTATGCAACAGCCTGTTAATATCTAAAAGAAAAGGAAGTACTGATATTTTTAGCATTCTAGTATTCTAGTATTGATTACTGGTCTTCTGAAAATGGAGCAGTGCTCCAAATAAAACTAAGACAAATTCACTCACTCCTTTTTGAATGTTCCAATTCAGGAGTCATGCTCTGGCAACAATTCCATCAGGGATCGGATGGAATTGGGAGATCCATAGATCTCCCATGGCAGGCCATGATAAACCTTGAGAATTATACAAATACTAATGATTCTTCTGAAAGCAAGACCCTGGATGTGACATGCAGATCTATTATACACCCATTGCTTAAGAGTTTCCCAAAGCACATGCTAAAAGATCTATACCTTCTTGGCTACTTGTAGAGTCATCTGGTGTAAGGCAGAGGAAGGAATCATGTAAAAGAGAAGGTGAATAAAATCAGATATGCCAATTAGGTATGTTCAGTAGGTGGAAATCTAAAGTTTGCAGTAGTGGCGAATATCTGTAGCTCCGGTGGAGATTCATTTTCCGAGCTTATGGGTTGGTTTTTGAACATGTTGTTACCAGGCTAGGTAACATCTTCAGCTGAAATTTGGAGATGTTAGGGTCGGTGTTCTTCCGCTTATAAGGACTTTGTGTGGTCAGTAGGTCTTGTGATGGGAGGAGTGATCAGGTGATGGTCTGGTGATGAGTCAGCTGAGGGTCTTGTGATGGGTCTGGTGAGGAGTCAGGTCAGATCACATGGGTCTGGTGATGAGTCAGGTTTGGGTCATATCAGATGAGGGTCTTGTCATGGGTCTTATGCTTAATGCAGATTAGTGATTTAGTGCAGATTTCATTTGAAATCTGATTTGGCAGGAACTGAGAGAGCTAGAGGCTCCAACTAATAGTCAGGCAAGAAAGAAAGCAATTATTAGCAATCACATTAGCTGGGTCCACAGTGATCCATTACTTGAACAAATAGTGACCTGCTTTATGTAAGTCATAAGCCAAGGGTTATAAATATGTGGCTGGATTCTCATCACCAAAGCCCAGACCAAGCAAACCATATCATGGTTTAGGACAAGGTTAGTCAATCTGCTCAGGATAGGGAAGCCATAACTCAGACTTCAAATGTTCTAGAAAATGCAAAAGGCCATCTGGTGATGGGGTGATTTGAATGGGCATAGCTAAATGTTTTTGGCACATTTGAGAGACTTTTTTTGGAAGGGGGGATTTAAGGGTGAGAATGAGAATGGGAGGCTATCTCTGGGAGATGAACCACTCCCATTCCCACCCTTAAACATCACCATCACCTCAAAACAGCCCAAGATCATGACACAGGAATTCAATCATGTTTTGGGAGCATCTGGTTCCTTGTGTACTGCTTATCCCTTCTGCTATTTCATTTTAAAAGCTGAACCGAGAAATAATTCTTCATACTCAGCATTTTGTTTTGTTTTTTCTTATACAGTATAGGCTTTGAGTAAGCAAATTTCAGGATGACAGATATCTCAATTGTGGCAAAAGTCATTTTTATTCAAATTTTTGTATTAATTTATCAAAATATAAAATACAGAAATATAAAGAAAAGTGAAAATAATGGTAAAATAGGGGAGGAAAGGGGAAAGAGAGAAAAGTACAGGGTAGAGAAGAAAAAGAAAAAAAACATTGACTTCTGAGTCCTTTTGGTGCAGTAGAATAAGGTAGTAACATACAGCGTCAACTTTTCACTTTTATATAATAGTATATACTAGCCATTTCTATAACAAATTGTGGCAAAATTCCTAATGAAACTTTTTGTGTTGTCTCCTCCTACTTGGCCAGTCGAATTTGAGTCTTCTTGCAACTAAAGAGAAGGGAAAGTTAATATCCATTCTTACTGCAAGATGAAGTAAGCATTGACTATATCTATATATGTCCAATGCTAGCATGACTGAAATAATTCAACTGGTTTGTGAAGGGGTTGAACAGTTTTTGATGGTCTCTAATAAATGGTACCAGAATACACAAGAATAACAAAATCATTGGACATCGATGATATTACCTATTTTGAGAATGAAACATCTGCAAGAAAACCACCAAGCTCAGAAAGCATCAAAAACATGATAGCAGTCTTCCAATATCTAAGGTGCTGCCACAAAGAAGTGGGAGTCACTCTATCCTCCAAAGCAGCTGTGGGCACAAGAATAAGCAATGGGTGGAAACTTAACAAAGAGACATCCAACCTAAAAATAAGGATAAATTTCTTGACAGTAAGAACAATTAATCACTGGAATGGCTTGCTTTCAGAAGTTGTGGGTCCTTCATTACTGGAGGTTTCTAAGAAGAGATTGGACAGGCATTTGTCTGATATGGTATAGGGTCTCCTGTTTGTGGGTTGGATTAGAAGACCTCAAAGGTCCCTTCCAACTCTGTTATTCTGTTAATTCTGTATACACAAATCTGTAAATATTTATAGATAATGGCAATCATTTTCATGCTGAATGTTAAAGACATAAGAGCAACAAATCGTATTATTTTTCTAATCAGCTGGCCTCCGTGGAACCAATATCCACCCTATCCAGCCAACAGTAGGATAACAACTTGTTATTGCCAGTATCTAATTTTGCTTCATTCTGGAAAAAGATATAAGGCTGCATATTGTCTTGCATTGTTTGCCAAAATTAAGTAGATATTAGAAATACAAACACAACATTACTTTGGGATGCAAAAAAACCCACAGGATGCTTTTGTGCTGCGAGAACCGTTCTGTTCAAGGCATCTCTGGTATAAGCAGGCATTTTTATGCAAACATCTTTAAAAGAGAAAACTGGCTTTGTGCTCTGCTAGATTTTAATGAGGATTTGAAGCCAGGGTCAGAGGTATATTTCTTCTTGTTTCTGTCTCTCCATCCCCACCCCCACCCTCACTCCCCCACTAGACTAACGAGGAAAGTGGCAGACACTGAAACACTTCACAGTTGAGTAATTTCCAAGGCATCAAGAACCGCAGGATTCACAGAAGCACACACTGGTGAAACACACACACATACACACACATCTTGCTGAAAACTATACAATAAACATAGACTGGGTGTGCTGGCCAGAATAAGTTATCACCACTAGGATAGAGATCTTGGGGTAAACTCCCATAGGAAATTTAAACCAAAAGAGTCAATTTAAGGCATCCCTAGCAGTGCATTCAATTAAAATTAAATCTTTAAAAAAAGCAATGGGTAGGAGGGAGATCAGCTGTTTCTTCACTACGCCAGCTGCCCAAAGGAAAAAGGAGGAACTAACTGCCTATGACCCTGAACCACTGATGTCTGTGAGTAGTTTGCAAATTGCTAAAATAGTACCTACTTTCAGTTACCAAAGAAATAAAGGAAGGAGTCAATTTCCGTTCATTCTACAGGAAGGAAAATTGATTTAATATTTAATTATCTGTAGCACATTTTTCAACCTGGTTCAAATATCATGCTAAATGAGAATTTTAGGTGGAGCAGCCTAAATGCTAAATTAGGGGAAGCTGTTGGGTATGGCTGACATACAGCTTCCTCAAGATTTTGAAGTAAACAATTCCAAAACAATTTATAATTCAATTCTAATCCATTGAAATCTTAACAAATTGGTTTCTGCATTGCTAAACTTAAACTCTTCTGTTCGATGTTCCCCTTTCACGTTCTTAAAATACTGGAAATATTAATACGATAAGCAATAGTGAATCTGGAGAGGGAGGTGATTTATCTTGTGATTGCAGAGAGAAAAAGGGAACAATATATCATATGTTAAAAATACTGAAATTTGTAGGGAAAAATGTTTATGTGGGATTATAATAATTAAAAACATGAAATTTAGATGACATCCCACTCCAAGCAATGCTGACAGCCTCGGTGACGCAGTAGTTAGAGTGCAGTACTGCTGACTGCTGTCTGCCTGCAATTTGGCAGTTCAAATCTCACCAGGCTCAAGGTTCAGTAAGCCTTCCATCCTTCCGAGGTGGGTAACATGAGAACCCAAATTGTTGGGGGCAATATGCTGACTCTGTAAACCGCTTAGAGAGGGCTGTAAAGCACTGTAAAGTGGTTTATAAGTCTAAGTGCTATTGTTTTTGCTATTTTGGTTTTCCTGTGCCATGCTGAGATGCTTTGCTGTTCTTATATCTTATGCACTGTCCATGTTCAGTTCCTATCTTCATATATCCAACATTTCCTCCATGATTAAAGTGACCAGATTCTTTTTTTTTAAGCGGGACACTGACGGGGGGCGGGGCCGCCCATTTGAGTTTTGCCCTCTGCGCATGCGCAGAACGCTGCACATGCGCAGAGGGCAAAAGACCGCTAATGTCGGCGTCCAGGTGGGGGGGAGGCGGGAGGCCTTTCCTCGCCTCCCGCCTCCCCTTCGGGAGCCGGCAGTGGCTTGGGCGCAGCCACGTTTCTTTCTTTGCATCCTATTTGCTCTAGTTTTTAACTCTTCGGGGATCTCTCCCCCCCTCCTATTTTACTACTCTCCCCTCACCTGCTTGCGCAGCACGACCAGGGGCTGCTTGCAGGCTTCTCAGTCTTTACGGCCAACCATCACGGCTCTGCTCGACCGGGTGGCGGAGATCTCCTCCTCCAGGGCTCGATTGGCCGCCTCGAGCCTTTGCACCCGCTGCAGATAGCCGGCCAGGTGCTCATTCAACCCTTGCAGCGCCTCCTGCTGCCGGCCCGGGCCCAGCAAAGAAGAAGCCGCCGCTACGCTCGCACGGAACCAGCTTAACAGAACATCAGAACCGCTGGAGTTGGCACGCACGGAGGCATTATTAGAGGAACTGAGGAAGAGTCGTCCGGAGCTGTTCCAAGGATGAGGAAGAGAGAAAGCCATTGTGCTGCTATCTGAGCGCCTTTGGTGGCCTATCGCCTTCTTATATCGCCGGGCTTTCTAATTTGCATGCCCCAGGTAGCGGTCAGCCAATGACAGCTACCTGGGGCATGCAAATTAGAAAGCCCGGCGATATAAGAAGGCGATAGGCCACCAAAGGCGCTCAGGTAGCAGCACAATGGCTTTCTCTCTTCCTCATCCTTGGAACAGCTCCGGACGACTCTTCCTCAGTTCCTCTAATAATGCCTCCGTGCGTGGAACAATGCTTGATTTGCATGCAGAGAGAGAAACTAGCCAATAAAGGAGCGTTCTATTTGCATAAGCCTTTTATTAATGACAAGAGTAGAAAAAAGAGTTTTTAGGTCATTTCAAGCAACTTATTTAGATCTCATAAACGATCTCATTGGAAAACCAAGTTAGGGAGACTGTCGGGAGAAGCTCAAAACTCAGACGCTAAGGGGTGGGATATACGGGAAAAGCCGCTTCCTCGTCTCTGGGATAAGTCCGGCTGCTAAAGGTATCGCGCCGCGGGCGTGACTGGTTGGGAATGCAAATGAGGTATGCAAATGAGGGAGCGGGGATTACAATCATAGGCGAAGGTAAATAGCCAGGTCGGGGTTAAGATTGCGTGGGCGTTCATCTCAGCCAATAAGACGCCACAATAAGTGGGGGCGGGGGGCGGGGAAGGGAAGCGCGCCCCGGCTTCCGCCTGTCGGCTCCGCTCCGGACTCCTGGGCAGAAAGCAACAGTAAGCGTAGCAGGCGGAGTGTCGGAGCCAAGAGTAAGGTGACCAGACGTCCCGCTGTTTTCAAAATTTGTTTGTTGTCGGGCATTCTTTCCAAAAAAGCGTGACTTTTTGGAAAGAATGCGGGACGCGGGACACACGCTTGAAAAGCATGTCTGTCCCGCCAAAAGCGGGACATCTGGTCACCTTATCCATGATGTTTCTTGAAGCAGATTACTTCACTTGTTGTCTGAAAAGACATATTCAGTGTAGTGTAATGAAAGACTGAATTCAGAAAGAATTTCACTGGCCCCCAAAGAGGGAAAAGATTCCAGATTAATAATATGGTAGTAATAATAGGCCTAGTCAAAGGATCACAGTAGAGTGAAGAAATCTCTACAAAATAGGTAGAATGTGAGGTTGGTGTCACAAATTGCACATTTCAGATCTACATTGAGACATGCCTTTCATTAAATGTATTTGGATAGCCAACTTTCCTTTAGCCAAACGTACTTCATAGCATTATTGTAAACATGAAATGGAAAGCCCTTTCATTTTATGATACTATAAGCTCCTTAAAAGAAATGGTTTGATATAAAAATAATTAAGAATCACAGATTTGTGGAGTTGGGAGGGACCACAATAAGTCCAACCCTAGGAAGACCGAAGAAGCTACTTGAGAAGTTGATGTTAGATAGCAGGAAGCATTTCAAGAACTCTATTGGTGACTGGGTCTGTCTTAAAAATTAGCTTACTTATATTCAGTCAAAAACAGATTTATATGAGCTGAAGAGAAATCACAATATTGTGGCGAGACAATGTTTCCATGCTCATTTTTTGGGAAGTAGATATTGCTATAAATAGCTGAATATTTCTGGTTTGTTTTTATTGCTACACTATTGTGTGGAATACCATATTTAGGATAATCTACTTAAGAGCAAAGAGTCTTGCTTACTTGTTCCTCTAGTTAATAAAAATCATTGACTTAGTCAAGATTAGATTAATGCAATAACAGTGACTTTTTAATGGCTTTACAGTACATAAAATATTACCACCATCTCCAAACAGATGGTACCTTTATAAGCCTTCTCCCCTTTATTTACATTGCTGTTGATTTAATTTGTCTGATGACCATTTCTTAAAATATAACTAACCATCTTACTTTCTTTGACACATACCGTGGTTCCCCGAAAATAAGACCCTGTCTTATATTTTTTTGAACCCTGAAATAAGCCCTTGGCCTTATTGCCATGCACTCAAAAGCCCGACTGGGCTTATTATCAGGGGATGTCTTATTTTGGGGGAAACAGAGTACATTTTCTCAATGTAGATTTAATGTAAGCATTAAAATGTAGTAAACAGTAGACATTGATATGCAAATTTCAGTAATTTTTTTTTCCAGGGAGGAGTTTTGATCTGAAAAAGACAAATGGCCACAGATTTCAACTGATCCTGGTACCCTTGAAAAGTGCGATTGGAGTAGAATATCCAAATTCATCTCCAACAGACTTCATGGCATTATTTTTCAGTCCTTATCTTATATAATCTTGTATTTTGCTTCAGACAGCGAAGTAACTTGGGTCAGCCCTATATGTTATTTAGCAAGTGCATAGCTATTCAGCAAATACCAGAGTAGAATTATCTAAGCGGAATCTGATAAAATAAGCTCTAAAAATCTCTGTATGATTGACCTCATATTACTCTCATTTCTTCTCCCATTCAATATGGTTGCCCTCCTATTCTCTTTTATTGGTACCCTTATCTTTGTCACATGTAGCTACCCAATACATAGTTCTTAAAACAAGAAAAGGATATGAAGTTTATTATCCAATCATATATAGAGAATATGACATTTTATTCAATGAAATTGAATAAAACAGAATAAAAACAGAATAATTTCATATCTTTTAGTAAAATCTGATAATATTATTTTTGGTGGTATGGTATTTGAATGATATGATATGCCTGGTGATATAATTTTACAGACAAAATCTCGTCTGTATTGATATAGGACAATACCAGTATCAACATTTAACTGTTTAATTACCTAAAAGTTAAAATATTAACTTTTAACATGTAGTGGCACAGTGGTTAGAATGCAGTATTGCAGGCTAACTCTGCTGTCTGCCAGCAGTTCGATCCTGACCAGCTTAAGATTGACTCAGTCTTCCATCTTTCTGAGATCAGTAAAATGATTTTTGAGGCCAACATGCTGACTCTGTAAACCGCTTAGAGAGGGCTGTAAGGCACTATGAAGCAGTATATAAGTCTGAGTGCTATTGCTATTAATCAGCTATCATAGCTTAAACTGCTGAGTGGAAGTCAGGAATCAGAAGCCAAAGATCACAAACTAAGAGTCTCAACTGAGGGTTAAACAATAAATGTGTTGATTGACTGAGATCTCAATTTTATTTAATGGACTTCATTCTTTCAGGCTGAGGGAAGCAGTGGCCATTGAATATTTCATAACACAGATAATTCCCTGGTTAGTACTTGGTTGGCAGTTTTTTAATACTCTGGACAACAGGTTTTAGATTTTTGGATTTCCAGTTTGAAGCCCCGCAATCTTTCAAATGATTCAGTCCTAGGTTTTCTTCACACAATGGTTAAGCTGTAGTTTGTTTACAGTAGTAAGGCTTTATGCAAGTCTTAGCCTAATTTCAATATTCCCTATAGGTAATCAATACTATAATCTAGTCCATTTGAGATCATCTCCTGCATGAAGGACAGAGAAAAAGAAACGGGGGAAAGGACCAGAAAGAGAATAAATGACCTCACTTACTTTGAAACCTGGCCCCATCAACTATTTTGCTTACCTGCCATAGATTACAGAATACAGCCCTTAATAGAAAAAAGCTGCTCATCTCTTTAATAAATGAAATCCACAATAAAATGCAAAGCACTAAACTATCTAACAAATAAACTGAATATTTGTGTCTTAATGATATTCTTATCTGTCACAAATATTAATAATGAAAGCTATAGTTTGCTATCCTATTGTTCATATTACATACACACCTTTAAAAAAGGTAAACCATTTTACATATATTAAAAACTTAATTGATCTTTGCATTTAAATGCATCCTCTAACAGATCACATATGGTACACAGAAGGGAAATTCTCTTTTCTGCACTTTGTTTTCTAATTACTTTGTGGGATAACACCCCCTCCTTTATTACATCTCTGTAGTAAAATATGACTGGAGGTAATTTAAAAAATCTGCTTTGTCCTCAGTGCATTAAAAAAGGAAGAATGTGTGTGACATTATAGCTTTTTCCCCCTTTCCCTTTTGCTGTTTTTACATAGACACAGTATCATTAGCTGGGTTCCCCCTTGCTAAGCCATGATTTGTCTAATCTTGGCTTGTTATAAAAGCCATATTGTTGGATTCGGATATCTCACTTTGTAAGAATTTAAATTACATTGTACTTGAGGCTTAATACACTGTCTTTAATTTAACCTGCTTCAATCTTCCTTAATTCCTCGTCCTCTAGATAAGGTAGATTACAGCTCTAGAATTCCTAGTCAGAAGAGCCAATGATCATGATGGTTTGAAATTTTGGGACTTGTAGACCAATTTAGCTTGGTCTAGGACTGTGATAAAGATTTGATTGGATGTTTCATTTGCAGGAAAAGATGTTTCTCCATTTTAACTGTGACGGAATCCAATCCCTAGCATTTTTATTTTTTTGCTTTGTTAAACATGAACAGTATATTTATGTATCTGCCTTGAGCTGGCAAGCTAGAAATCCAATTCTCTATATAAATGAAAGAAGTAATATTTCTGTAACACAGAGCATTTGCAGCACTGACGATGCTTAGTAGTAAGTCTATTCCTAGAAAGGTGATAGGTCTTATTCACAAATGACACACTAGCACTTTGATAAATACATAACAACTTGAAAAGGAGTTTCTTGGGACACCATTCTGTTATTCATCTGGTCTTAGGTTTCCATTTTCCCTAGTCCTGTGGCTGGTCTCTTAATATTTCATTAGTATTTATAGGACATTCTAAGCTGATTACTGATTTTTCCCTCTTCTCTAACATCCCAAAGGATAAACAAAGCCCACATACTACCATGCAATAAAAAATAAGTTTATATATTTTTACTATATTATCTCAGTGCCACTATCTGACAATTGAGGGTGAGGGAATACTGTAAAGTCATATTCCATGGCAGGCATAATGCTTATCAGTTTATTTTCCTTTGACCTTCTGCTGTAGAAAATTAATTCACTCAAGCTCTCCTCGCACTTCAAACATTAGGAGTAGGGGGGGAAATAATGTTAGTGCTAGTGAATATAATCTCTGCAGGAAAGCTGTGCAATTATTCAAAGGTCTAATCTTATCTCTTGTTTCCTTTCTTTTTTTTTATGGCAAGTCTCCATTTCAGCACATTAGATATATTGGGCTATTGCCCTGCATCTTCCAAGAACAGTAAATAAATGCAGCTAAGTGCCACAAAGAGTGAAAGAGCTTATAATGGGAAGTGTGAAGAGACACCCATGCCATTCATCATTCTGCTCTGTCCAATATTGGGGCTCTTTTTATCAGTGGTATCCGTAGTCATGTCATCACCTCTGGTATAAATCTTCTGTCACCTGCTGTCGTTTCTATACCCTATTAAACCCCTGCTCTCCTATAATCACCAAGTGACCTTTGGATGTCTTTCATTAACCCCTGACCTTAACCTTGCCAGTGTCTTGTTGGTGGGTAAATCTATGACATGACATTTGCCTATAACCTTACATTTATCTCCATTTATTAATTTGTGCCTTTTCAGTGATTGCTCCCAAGTTGAAACCTGGTAGGAATTTTAGATAAGAGTGTCTTTAATGTCCTTGAGCGTAATAAGCTTTGGGCATACAATATATGCACTTCATTCTTACAGAATATCCTAGGCGATGCTAGTAATATTTCTTAACAACACACACATATAACCCTCTGACCCTGGAAGGCTACTTCATGATGACAAGTGATGTCAATTATTTCTGACCGTAAAACTAGAACTCAGCTTTAGAAAACAAAAAGGCACCATCTATTAGGAAGCTGTGGTACAATGACCACTCAGGGAAAAGGACTTGTGCAAGAAGTTTTCTGTTGTATTTCATTTTAACTACTTCTCCTTTCCGAGGTTTGATTAATTGAGGCTTTTGGTGTAAAATTTTACTTGTATGCCTGTGACACATTTAAATTTTGGAAGTGGAAATCTGATTCTGTATGGAGTGTGAGGCTGCATCCTTTGATGGACCTTTTTAAAAATGATATTTGCAGAAGGAATGCTGCCTCATCCCTAAAGCAGATAATTAGATAGGATCTTCTTCTTCTTTCTTCTTCTTTCTTCTTCTTCTTCTTCTTCTTCTTCTTCTTCTTCTTCTTCTTCTTCTTCTTCTTCTTCTTCTTCTTCTTCTTCTTCTTCTTCTTCTTCTTCTTCTTCTTCTTCTTCTTCTTCTTCTTCTTCTTCACAATTTAAGGTGCTGGTTAACAGTTGTAAACTCCTTTATGGAACAGGGCCTGTTTGATTTGAGGGACTGTGTCAATCCAATTGCTTTTGCCTGTCCAGTCATCTTGTGGGACCTAGGAAGCATGCCTTCTCTGTGGTACAAGCCCTGTAAAACAATGCCCCCTAGACAGCAGGATGGCTCCTATTTGGATGACATGCAGGAAACTGTAAATACCTAGCTATTTCTCAGGAAGGGCACAGTGATGCACAAACCCCTTTGGTAAGGGCTTTTTGTGTTTTAAACTTTGTTCTTGATTTTTCATTGATTTTTTTTAAACTGCTTTTTATACCTCTCCTACTTTTTTAAGCTGTAAACCACCATCGCTGTAAACTATGAGTTGCTGGCAGTCAAACAGCCTCCAAATTGTACAAATAAATAAATAGCTTGGAACTATGTAGGTAATGAATAATGAATGAAGATATAACAGGTGTGCACAAAGTATTTTTTTTTTAATATTCCATAGTTGATATAGCAAAATATTTAGTTTTTGTAAAATTATTCTGCTTACACCACCAATGACTATAGTCGGTCTGAGCAATTTTGCTGTATCTACTAATTATACAATTTATCTTTTTTTGTTTACATAGTCTGCATTTACTGTTGTTTCGTAACACATTCAATCTTGATTTCATCACATTTGTTTCTACTGCAGAAAATTAATCTTTCTGCTTCCTTCTTGATAGTGCCAGCTGGCAATGATTCCAAATTCCTGGGCTTGTCCACTTTATGTTCAGTTTCTTTTTTGCATTCCCACGCAGTGGTTTACTTCTCCAATTCTCTAGTTTTCCAATAATTGACTTTTCTCATCTTTTAAAATTCTGCTGCTACTTCCAGGATTTTTTTTTTTTGCAAACTTCTCTTCCCTTGCCTCTATGTAATAATTTAATCCGTACTTTTTATTCTTCAATTGTCTGCTTCACCTTCAGTAAACTATTCCTTCCAATATAGGTTAAATATATAGTCAATAAATTTCCTGAATGCACTGTTATCTGGTTCCAGAGCCTCTAATTTAAATTGTTCAATTTAAACTATGTCCAGTTTACCATACCAATGGCATGTTGCCTATATATTTATGGCTTTCATTGTATCCTTACCATTTATCTTTGAATTTAGAACTTTTTGAACTTGTTTGAAATATTCTGAACTTTTCCTAGCTTCTCTAGTATAATTGAACTTAACAGTAAATAAGCTACTACCAGCATAACTCCTAGTATCATTAAAGCAACAAGCTCCCTCACGACAACAAGCTAATGGTCTATGGGAGGGGGGCACTGTTCTGATCCTCATAATAATTACTATTTATGTGCTTTTTCTCCTTGAAATGCAGCATCTTCTACTATCCTCCAGCTGTACTGGACTTCCAGAATTTACTGCAAGTGTAAATTCTACTATTCTTTGGGCCAGGCTCGTTAAGATTTCTGGAAGTTGGAGCTTAAAAAAATCTGAAGGAAACCAGGATGGGTAATATTACTCTTAATATTTACTAAATGGAATGTTGTGCAATATCACATTTAATCACTCTACCTTTTCTTTACTGGTTACTGTGGGTAAAGAAAAAAGTATGGTATGATATAATCTATTTTCCTAAACCGCAGAGGAAAGAATCATTTAAAGATACGTTTTTATTTTTCAGATTGGATTACTGCTGTAATTTGCAAGGACTCTTGGCAGTTAGCCAGGATAACAAGGATACATAATTCAAACATCTGCAGAACACAAATCAAAACATCCATGGTATGTAATGATAATTAAAGTTAATATTAAAATCAGTTAAATAAAGTAGCATCGACTGCTATCCTTCAAAGAGCAATCATAACATGAATAATGTCAACTCAATGAACCATCTAGAGTTCTCCAGAGCAGCTCCATCATCATCAGCTCCTGAAAAGCCATCAACACAGGGTTAACTTTAGCTTCTCAACAAAGGCTGTTCCATAACATCAGAGTCATTATGGAGAAGCAATGTCTCCTGGCCTTAGCCCCCTTCACCTCACAAAAGTGGGGAACCACAAATACTTTTTCTGGATATGAGCACTGAGTATTAGACAAATCTGCTGGAGAAAATGGAACAGGTTTAGGCATTTATAGGTTAAAATTAGCACTTTGAATTATACCTGGAAACCTTCTGGCAACCAATGCAGGTGAAATACGTTCCAATGGCACTGATTACCTACTAATAATCAGGCCACTGCATCAGTGGTGGGTTCCTACCGGTGCGGTCCACTCTATAGCACCGGTAGCAGCCCGCTGGTGACGTCACAGTACCGGTGCGGTCAGTTGCCGGTGCCTGGGCGCCGCCATTTTTTTTTTAAAAAAAAGCTGAGCTGCCGGCACTGCGCATGCGCTACCTTCCTACCCCACAGTGAGTCCAAGCAGGGGAGGATGGCTGAGGGAGTGCGTGAGATGCTGAAAGAACAAGCGGCAGGAGCTATCTCCATTCCCCTCCCTTCAGCAGTCCGAGAAGCCACAAACGTGCGGTGATGATCCTAGGCATTTTCGCATGTTTGAGGCTTCTCGAGCTGCTGAGGGTGGGGGGAATGGGCGGCAGGACCTATCTCAGTTCCCCTCCCTTCAGCAGTCCGAGAAGCTACACCCACCAGGGCACATGGCCAGCAAGCCACGCCCACCCGGTCACATGGCTGACAAGCCACACCCACAAAATAAGCCACGCCCACAGAGTGGTAGTAAAAAAATTAGGAACCCGCCCCTACACTGTATTATATATTAATTGCATTTCCAAGTGATCCTCAAAGGCAGCCCCAGGCAAAGCACATTACAGTACTCCAAGTACGTAGTGAAAAGTGTGCAAGTTACTGTTGTGAAGTAATTTAGTCCGTTCAAATTGCTGACACTGGCTTTAAATAGTCTAGAATCACATTTGCTTCAAGGAATCTACTAAACCTTTGAATAATATCCCTGTTATCCACATTCAATGAAGTGCAGACGTTTTGTTCCTCTGCTGGCACCAAAGCAACGAAATAATTCAAATGAAATAATTTTATCATTTAAATAATACAGAACTGCTGTTAATTTTCATTTTTGTCTGCATAAAATTTGTTAACAAGCAGAAAGCTTAATAGTCAGGTCACAATGACAACAGAAAAGGAGAATCTGAAGGCATGAGAATTAATTTATAGTGAGCCTTAGGGCACTACAGCTGGGTTCACAACTAATCACTGCTGCTTTTTCATAAGTAAAATTTTGTTTTAAATTAATGTGTTAATTTCAGAAATTCCAAAAGATACAGTAGGTCTACCTTCCACATTTGTCATTGATCAAAATGTACTTTGTACTCAAAAAAACCAGAAAAGTTATTTTATGATTTGTATATGCTTGGATCATGTTCATTAACAAGTTCATTCTGATATCTTCTCTCATGGTGAGGCTGATTTCTTCACATTCTCCAATTGCAATTTTGTTGTATTTTAATTGTTTCTTGCTTTGTTTAATTGAGCTCTTTTAATTTTCTCTGGGTTTAACTGCAAAATCAATATAAGTTTGTAAAGTGTTTCGGAGTCTCCTTTTCTGGTTTAAGAGTTTGTACAATTTTTTAGATACAGTATATAACTAAACAAGTAAAACATTGGGCTAGGCTTTCCTTGGTTAGAAGTGTTTTTTCTGCTTTGCATTTTGTAATCATGAAATAAATTACTTGTCCTCATGTTTAGGATAAACATTGAGCAATATTAATGGGAAAAGCTTCAAGATCAGTATCGACAAATGAAAAAGTAAATATTCAAAGTATTTAGCTACTGAAAGCAATTAATTAGATTAAGCAATTTGGTTTCTATAACTCTGAAGATCCCAAATATGAAACTGCTTAATGAAAAAAAACCTCATATTGCCTTATGTATCTTACTCCTCAGTAATAGCAATTGTAATAGCAATTTTTGTTTTAATACCTGCAACATGTGGCACACCAGAAAAGCCTCTGATTGTGTCAAGTAGATTGATATGAGAAAATGCATTCTTTTAATAACTTGATCCCAAGTTTGCTAATACCAAAGCACTAAGCTGGCTAGAGAATATCTCTCCTGTATCTCTAAGATCTTTCTGTCTTATGCTTATGCTGGCTTAAATCCTCTGCCTTCTTGGCTGCTCTGCATTGACTTTATTAACTGAATCAAGTGTTTTGGAAAGGCCATTACATTCAGGTACTTCCATAATTTTTTATGTACCACATGGGTACATACACATGGGCGCTATCAAACAAAATGAAATTCAATGGTGAAAAAAGTAAGGTTCTACATTTAGGCAAGAAAAACAAAATGCACAGGTACAGTATATGTGGTACCTTGCTCAACAGTAGTAACTGTGAGACGGATCTTGGAGTCCTAGTGGACAACCATTTAAATATGAGCCAGCAGTGTGCAGCAGCTGCCAAAAAAGCCAACACAGTTCTAGGCTGCATTAACAGAGGGACAGAATCAAGACTACACAAAGTGTTAATACCACTTTATAATGCCTTGGTAAGGCTACACTTGGAATACTGCATTCAGTTTTGGTCGCCATAATGTAAAAAGGATGTTGAGACTCTAGAAAGAGTGCAGAGAAGAGCAACAAAGATGATTAGGGGACTGGAGGCTAAAACATATAAGAACGGTTGCAGGAACTGGGTATGTCTAGTTTAATGAAAAGAAGGACCAGGGGAGACATGATAGCACTGTTCCAATATCTCAGGGGTTGCCACAAAGAAGAGGGAGTCAAACTATTCTCCAAAGCACCTGAGGGTAGAACAAGACGCAATGGGTGGAAACTAAACAAGGAGAGAAGTAACTTAGAATTAAGGAGAAATTTACTGACAGTTAGAACAATTAATCAGTGGAACAGCTTGCCTCCAGAAGTTGTGAATGCTCCAACACTGGAAGTTTTTAAGAAGGTGTTGGATAACCATTTGTCTGAAGTGGTGTAGGGTTTCCTGCCTAAGCAGGGGGTTGGACTAGAAGATCTCCAAGGTCCCTTCCAACTCTGTTATTATTATTATATAATCAAAGGGTTTATTCAGTAGTTAAATTTATGTTTATGTGCATACATAAATATACATTAAACTGAAGCTGAAGCACCAAAATGTGCACAGATATAGGTGCAACAAGCAGGATTTACAATAAAAATTTCTTCCCTGCTGCCGTGTTGGTCTCAAATTTTGTGTACCTTTACTTTTATTGGAAATGTTAAGTGAACTTCTGATAACTAATGGCTCAACTATAGAGATAGTCTATCTTTAGCAAAGAGGCCAATAAACAGTCAGGTTCCTCTGTAAAAAGTAATGTGCATCAGTCGAAACACTGTGCTCCAGGTGACATAAGGAGGAATACAGGTTGTCCTCAATTTACAACAGTTAATTTAATGACTGTTTGAAGTTACAATGACACTGAAAAAAGGCATTTTTCACACGACTGTTGCAGCATCCCCATGATCATATGGTCAAAATTCAGAAGCTTGGCAACTGACTCATATTTATGACAGTTGCAGTGCCCTGGGGTAATGTGGTCACCTTTTGCATCTTCTGACAAGCAAAGTCAGTGAGGAAGCCAGATTCACTTAACAACTGTGTTACTAACTTAACAATTGCAATGATTCATTTAACAACTGTGGCAAGAAAGGTCGTAAAATGGGGCAAAATTCACTTAACAAATGTCTCACTTAGCAAGAGAAATTTTGGGCTCAGTTATGGTCACTAGTCGAGAACCTTTACAGTACTTTAAAACTGCAGCAGGAAAACACACCTGGAGGTCACATTAGTAATAGAAGAAAGGTGAGTTCAGAGCAACTACTGTGTTATCCATTCCTTCTGTAGAAAGACAGCTGCTCGTTTGTTTTGGTGACAGAAAAACTGCCCTGTGTGAATAAGCTTTTTTTTCTTAAAATGATAATAAATAATACTTATCATCTGATGAAGAGGTTTTAGAAAGTGAAGAGTTTCTCATTGCTATACATGTCAATTAGCCTAATACAATTTTACTTGCTTGGATTTTCTCCATTGTGGCACCACTCAGATGTATTGGGACATTTAGGATTCCAAACAGCTCAAGCTACAAGTTACCAAATCATAACACATACCTGGGAGAAGCAAATCTGGAATGGGTCTTCTCCACTATGCCCTTGGATTGTCTTTCCTGGAACCAAGGCATATTTTACACTTTTTTTTGACAGATAGGGCTTTTAGGTGCTCAATTATGACTTAGAAGGTGACATTTAGACCATCAAGTCCAACCTGTATCTGAACAGGGAGGCAAGTAATGTTGAGGTCCCATCCCCTAAGGAGGTACATCTGGCAGGATTCAGAAGGACCTTCTCCATGGTGGCTCCATTCTTTTGGAATATCATCCCTTCAGAAATTAGACTGGCCCCCATTATGACAGTCCCAAAGGTGCTTTTTCAAGAGGAAACTGGACTTTCTGGTTTTTCTTTGAAAACGTTTCACTTCTCATTCAAGAAGCTTCTTTACTCTGACAGGATAGTGGGGAATGGAAGGGAATCTTGTCTATTCTATCAGAGATGAAGAAGCCTCTTGAAAAAGCACCTTTGGGACAACCATGACCTGGATGACTGAGAATCTCCACAGACACCCCACTATGACACTTTCCGTAAGGCTCTGAAAACTTGGTTTTGCAAGCAGGCCTGGGAAACCCAGAGTGGGATGGAATCTATCAAACGGCTTATTTGACTGTATGTTGTCACTGACATGTAGAAATTATTTTCTACACTGTGTTTTTATTGTTTGTAAGCTGCCTAGAGTCGCCGAGAGTGAGTAGGCGGCTATATAAATTTTCTAAATAAATATTCATGATGGCAAGTATATCCAACATTATTTCCCAATGAGCCGATATGAGAAAACTTTCTATATTGCTAAAGTATCCGTTGTAAAACCTGGGTGTTACAATACAGGATCATTAAACTGAAATGTGACACTGGTGTATTTGCCCGCTTCTCTGATTACATTTTGGTACAAGAACAAGAACTGAGTAAACATTTTACAACAATTTCCCCAGTACATTTGGACTGATTTTCCACTCTATTCAAATATTAATTCTAAAACTATTTATTATACAGCCTTTTAAACAGAGTAATATTATTTTTAATTTACAAAAAATGTCCCAACAATCTGTTGCTTTGGAAATGATCATGGACATGTTCCCTGCCCTATGAATTGTCACAAAGAGCATTTTATAAGGACATTTTTGAAAGCCATGAATCACATTTGGCAGTGGGAATTATTCAAAAATAAATGAAGTCAGAATGTCACCCTTTTTATACTACCTATGATCCAGGAGATCAAAGTAGAATCTATAGGAGTGTCCCTTTTATTACCAGTACCAAACCCTGAAAAAGCGGGGGGGGGGGGGGGGGAGGAGGCTAAGTCAAATGACTGAAACAATTCTATTTTATTACAGTATGTTTTTTAAAGTGTGGTCTTAGTGGTAGCAGCTGCAAATGCATCAATTATTTTTTTAAAAAAATAATGATAAACATCAACAAAGTGCCAGTTTATATAGTGGTGAAAACACTAGGCTAGTAACCTGGAAACCACATGAATGCCTTATAGTCCCTTCTCAGGCATAAAGCCAGCTAAATAAGCTTGAGCCAGACATCTTATTTCTGGGAAGAAGGCAAGGTTAAATGTTTTCCAGCACCACTCCTTGAGAAGAATCCTCCCCGTCTTATATCGTGACCACATCACTAATTAAGAAGTATTACAAAGATCAGATTTAGAACACCCATCAAGAACTCTGAATGAAGATCAAATGCAGCTTATTGGTCATATCAAACATATGCCTAAAAACTGGCATCCAAAAATTGCACTACATTGGATACCTCCTAGAAAAAAAAAGAGAAAACAAGGGTCAGTCTTGGAAATCTTAGCCTCAAATACTTAAGGAAGATCTTAAGATTATTGATGTCTCATGGGATGATAGCAATAACACAGCATTTAGACTTATACTGTATACCGCTTCACAGCAGTCTCTAAAGCAGTTTACAGAGTCAGCATATTGCCCCCAACAATCTGGGTCCTCATTCTGCCGGCCTCAGAAATAGCTTGAAAAATTTGCTATCCAATGTGCTCTGCACACAGGACTTGATGATGATGATGATGATGATGATGATGGTGCATGCATAAGCGCACCACTGTGCCTACCATCCCTGTCCTACTGTCCTATTGTCCTCTTTTATCGATACTTTTTACTTATGTTATGTTTATACAAACAACTACTATCCTGTACATGTTTGACAAAAAATATAAAATAAAATAAAATAAAATGATGAAGGCACCAAAAAATCAAAAGCAATAAATATAACCTATGCAAACCATAATGTTTAAGTTTTAAGAAACAGTGTTGTATAGGAATATTATATTTAAAATACTGTAATGCTAGATGATACGTGTTGTACGTGTCATATCATTATATGAGGACCCAGATTGTTGGGGGCAAGATGCTGACTCTGTAAACCGCTTAGAGAGGGGCTGTAAAGCACCGTGAAGCGGCATATAAAGTCTAAGTGCCATTGCTATTGCTATTGAATCCACATTCCTTGCTTCCTCTTCTTGTCTTCCAACCCGCTCATGCTTCATTTTTTTAAAAAAGAGAGTTCATTTCCATGGCCGGGAAGAGAGAGAGAGAAAAAAACAGCTTTTCTGTTAAATGAAACCGCGAGGAAAACTCACGCATATATCCAACCGCCTCCTGCACTCCCCACCCCCCCACTCTCGGCCCGGCCTCCTTTTCCTTCCCTGCAGCCTCCGCGGCGCGGCGGAAGTGGCTTCCTTCCGAGTCAATGCATCAAAAGCGCGCCGCTGTCGGGTTAAATAGAGGAGGCGCGGAAGGCGGAGACTGGCCGGCCGGCCGGAAAGGGCGAAGATGGCGGAGAAAGAGTGAGTCGAGCTCGGCGCCTCGGGGATGGGATGTTGGTGCGGAATGGCATGCGGCGGGAAAAGGGAAGGAGAGGCAGAGAAAGGCGCGCAGGGGAAAGGGCGAGGAAGCTCCCGGCAGTCTCGGTATCCCTGGGGTGATGATGGTGGTGGTGGTGGTGTCAAATCTGACACATGCCTGCGATACATACAATATGACCATCACTTAGCAGTTGGGATGGGGATAAGAGTCGGGGGAGGGTCGGCTCGCCCTGGTTCTCGGCAAGGGACGCCGGAGAGGTTCGTGCCAGAGGAGGAGGAGGAGGTGGAAGTGCTCCGGGAGAGCCAAACCCGCTCGGGCAGACAAGCCGGCGTCATCCCGCAAAGCGAATTACGTTGCCTCGCCGAAGTTGTCGGCTAGTGCCGTTCGGAGCTTGTTTTCCAAGGACATTCAGGCGAGGTCTATGCCCTCGGATGGCTTCTCGGTGCCTGGTCGCTTGAAGTCGTGGAGCGGAGGGCTCAAATGCCCTGGACTTAAATGATTTTTATTCTTATGCGTCGTTGCAGAAGGAAGTCCCTTAAAAGAGGGCAAGGGCCAGTGGTCTTTAACTGCCGTTTCCCACTCACCAAGGCGCATACCTGCCCTGCTTTGCTTTGTGTTAGGTTCCCCCAAATGTCGCCTTGATCTCAGGAATGCAGTACAGGTGGTCCTCGAGTTACTTTAGCCAAACTTATGTGGCTAAATGAAACCTTTCTTAAGTGAGTTTTGCCCCATTTTTACCACTTTTCTTGCCACCGTTGTTAAGCGGATCATTGCATTTGTTGAATTAGTAACGTGGTTGCTAAGGGAATCTGGCTTCCCTGCTGACTTTGCTTGTCTGAAGGGTGCAAAAGCTTATCTGACCCCAGAGCAATGCAACCATCATAAATATGAATCACTTGCCAAGCATCTGAATTTTGATCATGTGGCCATGGGGATGCTGCAACAATCGTGTGAAAGACATCATAAGTCATCTTAGTCTTTTTCTCCTTACTCCAAAATCATCAGTGGTCACCTTTGGGATGTATAAAACCTGTTACCTGTCACCTGTTACCTATTCCCTTGGAGATAAATCAGTTGACTGCCCTGATTTGAAATGATGCATGGAGGAAGGAAAGAGTTCAGGAATAGGAATAGGAATAGAAATAGCTATTTCTACCCCTGTATAATTTTCTGCCCGCTGATGGATGGATGGAGAAAAAAATTAGTAAATGCTAGGATCAGTCTTTGTTAAACCTCAGAGCTGACTTATGTTCTCTGTAATAAGACAGAATGATTTCTTCTGTTTATATTTCACTTTTACTCAAGTGTTCAATTTGCTTTACAAAACTTATTCCATTGCTTCAGGGTCTTGGAGTGGATTAGGAGAGTAGGGGTAGGACTGCAAGGAAAAGGAAAGTGGCAGCTATCAGGATTTCATTTATGTTATACTGGATTCCTTCCATGTTGACCTATGTGCTAGCTAGACTATCTGCTGAAGGCTACTCTTTGCATTTTACTTTTTGCACACAAGTGCCTAAAAGGATTTGGAATTGGTGGGTATAGCAGTCATTGCTTTCTTTAAAGAAGCTTTGTTTGTTTCTAAAATTATATTTATGGCTTTTTGAAGTAAAAAAACCTTCCCAAAACAAGTTTCCCCCCCTACCTTACATATTTATTTTAAAGGGTTTTTCCCCCATACATATTAGGCCTGTGCCAAAAAGATGGACTGTGTTTCTCTGCCCAGGCGCTTCACTTCAGTAGAAATATCTTCTGCGCATGTGCAAACAGGAATAAAAAGACTGCCAAAGCCTTCAAAATAACTTTACTGCAGGCTTAAGCACGGGGATGTTTCATTTTATAGAAATGTCTGATGCCTTGTCAAAGACATCAAACAAAATGACCCTTTTATCTTTGTTTATTGTGCTTCAGATATCATCTTTCAACTGTAACCATCTAATGTTTTGTCAACCAATTATTTGACCTTTTTACTTAACGGATAAAATGGTTGAGAAGCAAAAAAACTAACTTTTTGACTAGTAGAACTTAAAACTCTCCATTGGAAAACATTGTTTGGCTCTCTGCATTTAAAAACATGCACTATTAAATACCTGTTGTGATAGAACTTACCGTATTTTTCAGAGTATAAGACGCACTGGAGTATAAGACGCACCTTAGTTTTGGGGGAGGAAAACAAGGAAAAAAGGCCTCTGCCTCCAAGCAATTTGCCAAACAGCAAACAGCACAGATGATATACACTGTTTGCTGTGTATTTCTGTGCATGTGTGCCTGACCCATAGAAATAGCAAAGAAATGGAGAAATGTACATTATGCCAGAAAGTTTTCTTAAATATAGTCACACTAACTCCTCCCAATTATTTAAATAGATCTACTCCAAGGTAAGTCAGGATTTAACTCTAATACTAAACAGGATACTGTTACATTTCAGACTATACTTGTACAGAGCTGTTAAAATTAATTAAAATTTCTGGAAGTATACATTATTCTCTATTATTTAAAAGAAGATACAATAGCACTGGGCCTCTTCAGAGCAAGCATTTATTTTAAAAAGCTTCTTCATTTTGTTAAGTTGTCTAGATTTACAGGGGTCTCCAACCTTGGCAACTTTAAGACTTGTGGACTTCAACTCCCAGAATTCCACAGCCAGCAAAGCTAACAAAGCTGGCTGTGGAATTCTGGGAGCTGAAGTCCACAAGTCTTAAAATTGCCAAGGTTGGAGACCCCTGGCTCTAGAACAATAATAAAGCAGTCTTTAAAAAACAAGTCTAATAATTTGAACATTCTACAGACATTTATAGTTATTCACTTACCCCCTTCCATCCAGTTCAGCAAAAAATAAAAATCTGCGTATCTCTCCCAGCTATTTGCCTCTTTGTAGTTTCAGTTTCATTTTAGCACGTGGCAAATCAGCTGGAGATCAGGAAGGTGCTAAGGACTTGCTTGTCTTAACAGGCTCTTCCCTGTTTGCTGCAAACAGATAAATTGCTGGAAGACAGAGGCCAAAGGGTGGGTGGGGCTACATTCGGTGTATAAGACGCACCTAAGTTTTCATCTTCTTGGGGGGGGTAAAAAGGTGCGTCTTATACTCCGAAAAATACGGTATATCCTTTCCAGATATGTAGCTGAAACTGTCTTAGGATAAATTATCTGTATTTCCCAGAACTGGGTGGCTATTGCCACTAGCATTCTATTTTGTCATATTATGAACATGGTAATTTAATGAGTCAGCTGTGGATGGTTGTATAATAGGTCTGCTCTGCTTTCTTCTTTTACAGATAGTCCTTCCTTACAAATAGTCTTCATTTATTGATTACTCATTTAGTAACCATTCAAAATTACAACAGTGTGGAAAAATATTTTTAGGGCCATTTTATGACTATTTATGACCTCCAAAGCACTCTCTCAGTCACGTGATTGCCATTGTCACTATGCATGCTCTTGTGCCTGACCTGTGATTTCCCCCCACTCCTCCTTGTAGAAAAGAGAGGAAGGGATTGCAAGAAAGTGAGCCGTTTGCTCTTCTACACATTGAAAGCAGCATCCTGAGTTGTATAATATAGAATGCAAAACTGAATCAGTAACTTCATGCAAGATGTCTAATAGTGAAATAAAACTTTATGGCTTAGTGTCATATATGAATTTAGTCAAGGATATCTGTCCTATGTATTGATAGATAAATGTCTCTTCCATCCACCTGATGTTTTGTTTATGTACTAAGAAATTAGTTTTTTTACCATTTGTGATATGATTGCAGCTCATGTTGCATTTGAACATTTAGTGTTCAGCATTGCAAAGTAAACCTTTATTCTAAGACATTTAAACTTTTTAGACCACTAGTTACATAAATATTTTCACTAGAGAGCTTAAAGTAGTTACATCAGCACAGTAGAATGCTTCCTTATCTTTGTGCAGTCAACCAAATTTTGTGCAATATTAGTGCATTGCATAAGAATAGCAAATTAATGCTCATGTATTAGCTAATAAATTTTTTGCACAATGTCAGGATTGTCAAAATGGCATATGGATTATAAGTATTCAGGTACTTACACTTATCAAATCTAATATATTTGAATAACTCGGTTGTGTCCTACTAATCAGCTAGGGTAATTCTTTATATGGAAGTGAGTCACAATTGAATTTATTACATAATGAATGCCTGGAATTTGAAGTCTGGTACTTTGTTTTGTTTTTGCATGAATTATTTTATAAGCCCATAACTATTGCAAGCTGATTACAGAAGGAGCACCTATTATAACAAGCAAAAAATAATGTTACACCCAAATTTGAAGGCTGCCTGTTTCCACATTGGATCTGAAATGAAGAACTTGATTTTTCAAGTTCAGTTAATTTTACAACCCATGTTTTTTTTAAACTAAAGATGTAATCAGATGTACAAATTCAACAATTCTGAACAAGGACATTAACATAATATTTACAACCCAGAAAGCATATAAAATCAGTTCATATAAAGAGTACCTGCTTTTGAATGTGAAAATTAAAAGTGACAAATTAGATGCAACTATAAAATGAGTTAATGGAAAGCAACGACGGGAATTTTGCAGATCAAGATGCTTTCTGTTTGAAATGCTAAAAGTGGTAGGAATGGGGTCAGTCAGCACAAGAGACTTGGAAGAGCTCTTCATGATGACTCATTTAAGTTCCACTCATTTAAGTTTGAAGTTCAGATTCCAACCTTAGTAACATACATAAAGCATTGTCTGTTTACCAACAATCTATTTTTAGTTGCCTCCATAGGAGTATTAACTTCCATGTCAATTGTTGATTGGCATGGGGCCTGTTTCTTGGTCTGGTCTACCCTGTAGGACTGACACTGGGAGATTTCAAACCACTTTTGAAAATCTTCCCAAGGAAGGAGTCCACATTGAATCAAAGATACATATAGAAACCCACAAAATAAACTACTCTCCCCAATCTGGTGTTTTCTTTGGGTTGGATTTTATTTTAAAACCCAAGCCACAGCTAGGAATTGGGAAACTAATAAATAATTTTAATAATAAAATTTAAAACTAATAAATTTTAAGTCTAATAAATCTGGAGGACACCAAAGGTATTTTATTGGGCCAAAACAAAGTGAAAATCCATTTAAAATAATAATTTGCTATTATAAAAGTATTGGAACCTTTCCCCCCATTGTTTGAGCCCAAAGAAGCTTTAACAATCAGTTCTAAAATTCCAGTATGCTTTGAAGTTAATAGCAAATGTCTGTCTTTTCATGGATTTGTGATATCTATGCAAACCAAAGAAAGTAACACTAGCAATTACAGGAAGGTGTTGATTAAGCCCCTTTACTCCTTCAGTACACTCTTTAATTCTTGCAGCATAGAGTGTAACCTTGACATATTAAAGAAAAACTAAAGTTTCATTGCCTTTTCTTCATTGGACTCCTTCAGTTTATGAGGAGAGAAATGCTTTGTTTAATTCTGGGAAATGTCTAGAAATACGTTTTTGATTAAAACAGCATTTTTTCAGGGTTCATTGTGGATTAAAAACATGACAACATAAACATTTCTGCACCCTGTATCTTGTGATGCATTATACAGTATAGATCTAGTATAATTCAGATGTCATGGTGGTTTAATTTTTTTTTTCTCATTGTAAAATGCTGTTAGGCTAAAATTACAGTTGTGTCTCTTCCAAAGTTTTCCTTTTTTCTTTCTAACTGAAGAATGGAAACTGAAAAAATATGCAACTGCAGCAGATCCTTATCTTAGTCTCTCAGAGTTAACCTATAAAGACGATGTTCTCAAAAGAAAGCTATAGCAATCTATTGCCATTCAGGATTTCAGGTTCCTTCTCTTCAATTCTATCTCTGCCTTACAGATGCACACATTTATTTCATGATATGTCCTTCAAATATTATTCCCTCCAATCAGATTGAAAAACTAATTAAAGTTGTACAGGTTATGTACATATCTTTCTTCTACTCTCGCCCCATCCCAAGTCAGACTTAAATCAGACCAGTAGATTAGATCTTTAAACAGCCAAAACTTTCTTGAAATTTTTAAAAAAGATTCTAAACTTCAGTTGTATATCTGTTTCATTTCTGCTTGGTAATATTTAGCCTTGAACATATAGTATCTACCCTGTTTCCCTCAAAATAAGACATCCCCTAATAATAAGCCCAATCGGGTTTTTGAGTGCATGGCAATAAGGTCAAGCGCTTATTTCAGGGTTCAAAAAAATATAAGATAGGGTCTTATTTTCGGGGAAACACGGTACTTTTATTTTGAACTCCCAAGACTTTTTTTAATCTTCATTTTGCACTTTTTAAAAACATTTATCCGTATTTCTGCAGCCCTTCTTTCCCTGCCTACATCTCCTGTAGCCTTCTTACCTAACTGACCAAAAACTCCAATTTTTTTGCAGCAATATTTTCCATGTAGGAGATAAGGAGGAAGAATTATTATATATTGTTGGGGGCAATATAAATATACATTGCTTACTGGTGTAAACCGCTTAGAGAGTGCTTGCACTGTGAGGCGGTATATAAATCTCACAAATAAAATAAAAATATATGTAAAAAGTAAAAAAAAAATGCAGCTTGCAGACGCTTACTTCAGTGTCTGGTGGAAACATGCTTGTTTTTTTTATTTTGCTGTCTGGTAAATAAGATACAGAACCTTGAGTTAGCAATGTTCACTATTCTGCAGATAGTTCAACGTATTGTGAACATCTATGGAATGGAAGATAATACTGTATAAGGGAAATTTACAGGCTGTTTGTTGCTGCAGCATACTTGCTTAAGAATATTAAAATGCAAACAGTACTCAGATTCCAAATGTATCATTTTAGTATAGATTCCCCCCCCCCTTTTTTAAACATTCTGGATGACTGAACTACCAGACACAATATATGCCAGTGATGGCTAACCTTTTCCGGAGCGAAGTGCCCAAAGCGCAATCGTGCATGCGCAAATGCATGCGCCTGCTGGAACCCCCAAAATGCAATGCACACGCAGCCCCCACACACACACCTCACCCCTGTGCATGCGCGCGGCCCCCCGCACGTGGCCCCGCGCATGCACGTCCCCATATGCCCCTGCACATGTGCACCAGAGACCTGACAATCAGATGGGCGGCGGGAAGCGCGTGCGCATGCGCGGTGGGGCTGAACTAGTGTGACGGCTCGCATGCCCACAGAGAGGGCACTGCGTGCCACAGGTTTGCCATCACGGGTATATGCTATATACAGTACATCACTGTGATACTGAATCTACATAGAACAAGCATTTTGAATGACAAATTGGAAAAATAAGTGTCTGGGAAGGGAATTTTGCCATTCTGAGAATAGCATAGCATAGCATAGCATAGCATAGCATAGCATAGCATAGCATAGCATAGCATAGCATAGCATAGCATAGCATAGCTTTATTGTCACTTTTAATGTACACTAATGGGCATATATTAAAATGAAATTTCATTGCATACAGTTCTCAACCTCCAATATACCCTACATAAACATGACTAAATAAATAAATACAAAATTATGCATATATTATATGACACAGAAAAACAACACAGTCTAGTTCGGATGTATACATGTACATGGCGAGAAAAACGAATCTTGCGAGTTTACCAGACTGATGGCATACAAAGCTGTTACAGAATCTGGTAGTTCCAGGAAGTTCTAGGAAAACTATCAAGGTAGAGAACTTTTGTTTTTTGTTTGGTTTATGATAGGGCCACTGTAGAAGCATATCTCATAATCTTATTGTTTGGATACCATGTCTTCTTTATATTTGAATACACTTAATGACTATTCGTTCAGTGACCATTCAAAATACGGTGGCCAAAGTTATGGCCATAGCAGTGTCCTCACGGCCATGTGATTACAATTTGGATTTTGTCAAGTGCCCTGCGATCATGTGATCTCCATTTGCAATATTTCCTGCCTGGTTCCTGGGGGAGGGGGGCTGGCTGGTTGAAGAAGCAGGATTTTGGCACAGAGCGTTTGCAGCTGGCCCCCAGAAACGAAAGAACTCACTCTTGATTCTGGAGGGTGGCTTGAAATGCCTCATGCTGTAAATGCTGCATCGATTTTGGGATGGATTTTTCTGTGCATGGAGGGGAGAAGAACTCCAGTGCTGGGATGGAGAAAAGAAATTTGGATCTTTATAGTCCAAGCTTTTTTCCTTCAGAGCAACACTGATGTACCCTCTCTCCCCATGCGCAGGAGGGAACTGGTGCTGGTCTGGTTTTAAAAGTAATTGCCCACCCTTGCTCTATAGTAAATGCTCTCAGTGTAATATATGTTAACAATACATCTAAAATTAATACATAAGGTAGAAAAACCGTAAACTAAAAATATCAGCTAAAAGTGGTAGAGAGGCTGCATTCACACATCTCATTAGAAGTGCTTTCTTAAACTATTGTTTGCTGGTTGGACTCATGCAATCATAAATCTAACAGCAGTTATTGAGTTCAGAGAAATTATAGTTTGGCTTAACAACATATGTGGTCCGGTCTAAAATCTAGGAGTTCCCTACCTCTCCGCAAAAACCTCCAGCTAGATGATTCCAAAAGGGAAAATGAAGAAGACCTATGAGAATAAACAGGCTCTTTACCATTGTTGACCAGGTGGCGTATGTGACAGGACATATTTGTGGAGAGAATTCCATTCAGGTGAGTGAGTACTGCTGAAAAGTCTTGCTCCCAAGTAGCCATCTGCCAGTCATTAGGTTTTGAGCAGGCTTACAATGACGCCCTCAAACCTTCTTCTGTCTGTCAGAATTAATACCATGTTTTTGATTTTGAGGAAGTCAGTAAGAGAACGACTTAAATTATCCAAATTATTTATATTTTATTATATATATATATATATATATATATATATATATATATATATATATATATATATATATATATATATATATATATATATATATATATATATATAAAAGCGAAAACCACTCACGCCGCAATCATGAAATCTCCAGAACCGTAAAGCCTACAAACTTGAAATTTGGCACGTGTGTTCCTCTTGGCTTCTAGGTGCTCGCTAAGAAAGGATTTTTCAAAATGACCATCAGATCATTAGTATTTCTTATATTATTATTAACACGCTCTGATGCTAATTAGTTAGACTTTCTACTCCCCCTCCCAACCTGAAAATAACTCCGGATAGAACGGGATAGGACAGGAGAGACTTCTGTGGGGCAAGCCTAAGGGAGAGAAGGGGATAGGATAGGAGAGACTTCTGTGGGGCAAGCCTAAGGGAGAGAAGGGGATAGGATAGGAGAGGCTTCTGTGGGGCAAGGCTGAAGGAGAGAAGGGGAAAAGGGGAGAAGAGAGGCCGATCGTAACTACTCTTTAATTTTCAAGCTGTAAGTGTCGATTTACCAAGCCCGATCACATAGTTTCGTAGCAGAGCACGGGTATTCAGCTAGTATATTATAATATCTTCTTTTCCTATCTTATCCTTTATCCATAATCAAATTGCAAAATCACATCATTCAGTCCTAAATAGCAAAAGTCTATTAATACCTACCAGAAATATGAAACACACACACACACACACACAATCTTAATAAAAAAATCAATTATATAATCCAAGTGTATCATTTTCTGTAAAAAGTAAAGCAAAAGAAATCTCTCTCCACTTACAAATAAATCTTTAAAGCCTCATCATTCAGTCCCGGTCAAAAAGAAATTCCATTAATAGCTACCAGAAATCATAGCATATATATTTTAACTATGATCAAACAGATTCACTTTATAAACCTCCTTTTTGTTTTTTAAGAAGCTTGATCTTTAGTCCCATCAAATAGTGTTCCACAAGTTGATTCCTTATCATTTTCTTTGTCACTTTTCCAGAACAGCTTTAGAAGTTTCTTTTTGTCTCCTCCTGGAAAGAGTTTCCTTGGTTTCACACATTCCTTTTGTAAATCCAATATAAGAAGGCTTTCCAAGTCTCTCTTCGGGATTCATTATTTATGTGTCTTCTTTAATTTCCAAGATATAAACTGGTTTCGTTTGTAAATCCATTTTGGCATTGTTTTCCATATCACTCTTACATTCTGGCATTTTAAAATCCATTTTCAGTCCCACAGCATTCTTTGCCATATCACTTTTGTAATCGGCATTTTGTAAATCCAAATCTACACTAAAACCAGTCTGTTTTATCCAATAAAATATGTTGTTCTTATATATCCTCTGCTATAATATCAAACAATCTTGTAAATAACTTCTGAGTAGGTTGTTCCCAAAAGAACGTTAATTTTTCTATAGTCAAACAGCATTGCAGGATCCCATCTGGATGGGTTCCCGGGACCAGCGGTTTAGTCTTCTGAGCTTTCTGACTCATACTGGAGCCCATCTTCACGGAACTTCTCTCTAGCAGAGTGTGTGCTGTTCTATGTGCAAATACCACACAGAGAACACATGTACTGTATATGTGGGACATGTACATTCGCCTTCATTCGTCAAACAGTATTGCTCCATTGTATTAAGGGGCTTATTCTCCTTTAGGTCCCCTCTTATCATCTGTTTATTTTCCAATCATCAAAACTCTCATGGGAGGACTTCTTACAATTGATTCCAAAGATTTCACTTATTCCTTTATACATTTTTAAACATCCCACAGGAAATATTCTAGAAGTCTATGTAGCTTCTTAATTTTCCAAGATCCACATTCTAGTCCCCCCCCTTTTGTTGTTTTCTGGAAAAGTAAAGCTTTCTTTTTAATCCTTAGACTTACCGTATTTTTCGGAGTATAAGACACACCGGAGTATAAGATGCACCTTAGTTTTGGGGGAGGAAAGCAAGGAAAAAAGGCCTCTGCCTCCAAGCAATTTGCCAAACAGCAAACAGCACAGATGATATACACTGTTTGCTGTGTATTTCTGTGCATGTGTGCCTGACCCATAGAAATAGCAAAGAAATGGAGAAATGTACATCATGCCAGAAAGTTTTCTTAAATGTAGCCACACTAACTCCTCCCAATTATTTAAATAGATCTACTCCAAGGTAACTAAACTCTAATACTAAACAGGACACGGCTACATTTCAGACTATACTTGTACAGAGCTGTTAAAATTAATTAAAATTTCTGGAAGTCTACATTATTCTCTATTATTTAAAAGAAGATACAATGGCACTGGACCTCTTCAGAGCAAGCATTTATTTTAAAAAGCTTCTTTATTTTGTTAAGTTGTCTAGAGGTCTCCAACCTTGGCAACTTTAAGACTTGTCAACTCCCAGAATTCCACAGCCAGCAAAGCTAACAAAGCTGGCTGTGGAATTCTGGGAGTTGAAGTCCACAAGTCTTAAAATTGCCAAGGTTGGAGACTCCTGGCACTAGAACAATAATAAAACAGTCTTTAAAAAATAAGTCTAATAATTTGAACATTCTACAGACATTTATAGTTATTCACTTACCCCCTTGCATGCAGTTCAGCAGAAAATAAAAATCTGTGTGTCTCTCCCAGCTATTTGCCTCTTTGCAGTTTCAGTTTCATTTTAGCACATGGCAAATCAGCTGGGGATCGGGAAGCTGCTAAGGACTTGCTTGTCTTAACAGGCTCTTCCCTGTTTGCTGCAAACAGGTAAATTGCTGGAAGACAGAGGCCAAAGGGTGGGGGTGGCTGGGTGGGTGGGGCTACATTCGGTGTATAAGATACACCCAAGTTTTCACCCTCTTTTGGGGGGTAAAAAGATGCGTCTTATACTCCGAAAATTACGGTATATTGTAGCTTCTTTCATCCAAGGTAGAACGTTTTTTTCAGTGACATAATACAGCTTGTCCTTTGGAAGAGTCTTAGCTCAAACAAATCAGTAATAAGCAAAGTTTCCTAAAGTAGTTAAGAGAGGAAGTAGGTGAACCCAGTCATCTCTTTGCAAGGTACCTAACCGCATTAGTCAAGGTGAATATTTATTTGGCTCCCAGGCCTCTCAAACCTGCTGGAGAACAGTGTTTTGCAGTCTCTTTGCAGGGAGGTTTCTGTGCTGAGCCAAACATGGGCAATCCTTGATTCTTCCAGAAAGGAATTTTGAGGAACCAATTCATTCACCAGCTGCTATTTCGACCATATTCATTGGCTTTGCCAAAAGAACATGTTCAAGTCCTTACTACTTTCTTGGAAGTTCCCTATTTGGCTTCTTTTCCATTCTATTTCCAACTCATTGGTGACCAAATCTCTCAATCAGCAAATCTCTGGGGCCAGTTAATCAGTAAATAAGTCTCATCATAATCCTTTTCTGCCAGCAGATCTTTTAAATTTGGATCTATTTTATTTATCTATTGAACAGATTTATATAGCCACCCAACTCCCACACAGTGACAGGACTGAATTATTAATAATCTTAAGGAATATCATCAGATTGGATATTGAGTTACATTTTACAATACTTACAGAAAATACTGACTTTTAAAAATTATATTATTTCAGATAGCGTGGATGAGTAATCTTGCTGTTCAGCTTGAGTAAATAAAGCTTAATTTAAACATATTTGTAAATGCTCTGGAAAACGTTGGATTTTTTATGTTAGAAAAATCAGAGGAAAAGTAGAATCTCAATATATTTTTATTTTCCATTTTAATGTTTGGCCTACATGGCATTATTATTATTATGGTTCATCGCACAGTCATCCAGATTAATATATTTTTATTCTGCTTCCCATATAATCACATATCATTGTGGCATACAATAAAATGTAATTGAAACAATATTAAAATAACTACATTCGTTAAAAAGATGAAGGGAAGGAAAATAACCATTCATTTATGGAAGGCCTGGGTGAACAGAAAAGTTGGTCTAATAGAAGGCCTAAGGAATTAGGCATAGAAGGCCTAATAATATGAACCTTTTGAATATCACGAGAATATTCCAGAGTGCTGGGTCCACCAAAATGGCATTTATATTCATTTGTTGGCTAGTTATCTGGTCATTGGCTTTATCAAGAGTTATCTTTAATCCATTTCCAGGTATGTAAGAACACCTTTTGTTAGGATTGGAAACCAAACACTCCACTTGGTCTCTAAATCTGTGGCTAGGGGGACCTTTGCACAGGTTCGCCTAGTGCACCAATTGCGACCCTTCTTGGAGAGGGAGGCGCTACTCACAGTCACCCACGCCCTTATCACCTCCCGGCTGGATTACTGCAATGCGCTCTACATGGGGCTACCCTTGAAGAGTATCCGGAGACTGCAATTGGTGCAAAATGCAGCTGCGCGAGCCGTGGTGGGTGTGCCCAGGTACACCCACGTAACACCTGTCCTCCGCCAGCTGCATTGGCTGCCCATTAGTCTCCGGATCCAATTTAAGGTGTTGGTTTTGACCTTTAAAGCCCTACATGGCTCAGGGCCAGGCTACCTTTGGGACCGCATCCTGCCGCATACCTCCCTACAATCGGTTAGGTCCCACAGAGTTGGTCTCCTCCAGGTCCCATCGACCAAACAATGTCGGTTGGCGGGGCCTAGGGGGAGAGCCTTCTCTGTGGGAGCTCCCTCCCTGTGGAACCAACTCCCTCCGGAGATCAGGGCTATTCCCACCCTGCTGGCCTTCCGTAAAGCAATAAAAACTTGGCTCTTCCGGCAGGCGGGGTGAAAGTGAGACCGAGTAGATTATTCCGGGGTCTCCCCCCTTTAGTTATGAATGTTGGAGATCTTCTTTTAATTTTTATATCTTTTTAATTGTTATATGTTTTATTGTAATGGATTTGACATGCTGTGAGCCGCCCAGAGTCCCCCGGGAGTTGGGCGGCATACAAATCTATTAAATTAAATTAAATTAAATTAAATCATTTTAAAAGTGATTGCAAATGTTGTTTGTCCCTATCAATACAGTTGTAAGCTCTTGCATTATTCATTCTGTTACTTTAATTCAGTTCCTAATCAATTCAGCAACATACAGTCTTTAATAAATTATTGCCAAGTCAGATTGTGCAAACTTTGAAGGCTATTTTCAAATCTAGTCTAAAAAGGGATGAATTTAAATTTCATCCATTCTGGGGTTTTTTTCTTAATATTTACCGTAGCAATTTACTTTTATGGGATCAGATGCATCTTTCACCAAAGGAGAGTGACACAGGACAAATCTGATCAAATGTGAATTAAAGCTGCTGTTGGGGCCTATCTTGTGACAATAAAGATGGTGAATCATCGATATTTCTCCACCCTTGTAGCATTCACAGATAGCTGCCCGGAAGCCTTATTTCAGATGGCCTGAGCCATCCTGGGAAGGGGTGGCTCAGAGGTTTAAAGTCATGCTGAGGAAGATCCTGTCTTGGTGTTTAGAGACTGTGGGAGTCCAGATGGGGATTAAGAGGGTTTGACTCAAGACCAGTAAGATCTAACGGTTTGGGATTTTAGCCCCCCCCTGGTTCTGGGGACCATCCATTTCTGCACTGCCCCAAACAGAACTATCTGGGGGTTCTTCTGGATTTGCAGTCGGTGGCAGCTGTGGCCAGGAGGGCCTTTACACAAGTTTCATGCTGTGAACCAGTTGTGCCTGTTCCTGGATGGTGAGGCTCTGCTCACTTAAAATTTAGTCACCTCCACATTAGATTATTACAACACGCTTTACATGGGGCTGCCCTTGAAGAGTATACAGAAGCTTTAGCTGGTGCTAAATGCAGCGGCACAAGCATTAAGGACAAGTGACATCATCTCTGTTCCCTGAGCTACATGGGCTTACCAGTGGCCTGAGTGGAACTCAATGTGCTGATGGTTATCTTGGTTACCTTAAGGCCAGGTTACTGATTACTGTCTCCCCAGCATTGTCTACCTGTCCTTTTAGAACTGGAAGGATAAGCATCCAGATCCCATCTATGAGACTCTCACCTGTTGAGACGCAGGAAGAAAGTCTTTACTATCATGGTGCCCACCCTGAAAGTATACTTCATTCCCCCCAGAAAGTATACTTGCCATAACCATCCTGGCTTTTTGCAAGGCACTAAAAACATGGCTATGCCATCAAACCTGAGTGCGGCAGACTCAGACAGTAAGGAGGTTGGGGAGGAACATGGGTCAGTCCTGGAGTTTGGGGAAGGCTCTGATGGGTGCTCTGCGTCGGAGGCAGAGATGGAGCCAGGGCCGTCCAACATTTATCAGCTGCCTTCAGAGTCAGAGATAAGTGGGGAAGAAGAAACAGCTGGAGCCTGGTCTAGATGCGCGTATGTGCAGAGTTGTCAAGAGAAGGGAACAACTAAGGAACAGGGGTCGACTCGGAAGTAAAGGCACAAGTGGACGCTGAATGGCCCCTCCCACAGGGAATAAATAGGAGCTTATCTGAGTTCGTGACTCACAGAGACTCCTTGCCAGGTTTTTACAGCGTGCAACTGGAAGCTCGGCAACTATCCGAGGACTTGATGAGGTCTGTTTTTGTAATTAAACCTTGAAAGGCTTATTGCCGGGACTTTTCTGGATGTGAATGCCAGGAATTCACAATAACCAAATAAAAAGGGTTTTTTTTCGGGACAAGGCGTCTGCTTCGTGATTCTGTTAAGCCTGGGTCAGAACACTGGGCCTCTGATCGTTGCTGTTATTATTATATACAGGTAGTCCTCGACATAATGTATCGGCGTTATATGTGTATGTATATGTGCAAATCCAAACAAAGTGGCCTTTTGTAATCGACAGAGGGAAGTTTCGTCAATGCACAGATTTTCTAAGTACCGATTTTTTTGGTATGGCACCCAGTGTGCTAATAACCACTGTGACTACCACTGCCAGTTTATGTCATAATATTTCAATTATTATTACTATTATTATTTTGAGTTAGTCTTGGTTCTTGGTAATTGCCTGGAGAAGTCTTTCAGGTTTCTTGGCAAGGGTTTTTGGAAGTAGTTTGCCACTGCTCCTTTCTTAGTACTGAGAGGTCACCCAGTTGGCTTCCTGCCTAATATGGGCAGCCTATATATTTATTAAATAAACAAAAAAAGGGGAGAGGTTTTGATATTTCTTGTCAGTTATTCAAACCTTTTGCTGTAATAGTAATGAATTTAGAAATGCATAAATTATGATTCTTAATTTTAATCTCATGGTTTCTGAAGTTTTATGTCCACACTGCCATTAAGATTTTATGCTTCCTTCCATTGCCATAAAAATTTTAAAAATATTAATGGTTGGAGCATTTTCTTTGATATTATAAAGGGTGGGGATATCATATGCAACAAATATATGTGTACTAAAATTTATTTATCAATTTTATAGAGTTGTCTATCTAATGAGAAGTTACCCGGGGTAGCATACAACAGTCACGGTTCTAGGATCGAATGAAGTCTGATCAAAGTACAAATAAAGCAACGATTACAAAGTAGCTAGCAATATTGCCCTATTGGAGTAGGTTTGTTGTGTAAAATAAGCAGTATTTAAAGGCATACAGGTAGTCCTCGAGTTACGAATGTAATGGAGCCTGCCCATTCCATTCGTAACCCAAGGATTCGTGGGAGTGAATCTCGTACCTTGAACGAGATCATTCCTTTTCCCCACACATTTGGTTCGTTAAGTGCACATGAGGTATTTCAGGGTGGGGAAGGCCATTGGAGGGGCCTAATGATGCAACAGGCCACCTGCTTAAGACCACTCAAGGCCTCCCCGACCCACTAAAATACCTCATTCTGCCACAGTTGCTTTCCTCCCACCCAACCTGCCATGCCAGGTCACTTACCATGTGAAGATCTAGCAAGCTGTCTCCTCTCCAAACTCTCAGCCACGCGCACCCCTCCGAAGCTCCGTTTTGGCCAGCAAAGTGCAGGACGAATGTTGCAGAGCCTCTGCAGTCATTCATAAGGGTGAATAACTGCCATGGTGCTGCAAGATTAGTATTTCGGGACTTGTTCGTAAACACTCGGTGGTGCTGATCATGTAATTTTGAACTTTCGCTAAGGGAACACTTGTAACCCGGGGATTACCTGTAAATATAGCAATCGATGGATTATGACTTCTGAGAAGAACTTCCAAACAGTTATTTTTTTAATATGTAGTCTATGATGTTTATTTATGTAAAAATGTGGATAAAAATATTGTCCTGTAATTGTTCTGTCTTTTTTTTTTTTTTTTGAACAGGCTTTGGGATATATCCTGAATGAAAAGAAATAGGATTATTTCAGCTTTCTTTGTCCTCTAGCTTCAAGTTCTCTGTTCTAGATATTGTTAGAAGCACATGAGGCCATGGCAGATGTTGATGTTCAACCATCCTTACCAAAAAGGTGTGGTCCATACATTTCTTCCATCACCAGCCACAGCCTGAACCTGGTCCTTCGAGGGATAGTCCTGTTCTTAATTGGAGTCTTTCTTGCATTAATATTAAACTTGCTTCAGATACAAAGAAATGTCACCTTATTTCCACCGGATGTGATTACAAGCATCTTTTCTTCAGCTTGGTGGGTGCCCCTCGGATGTGGCACAGCATCAGGTATGTCAGAATAATGATGCTAAAAGACATTAAGAAAAATGTCCGCTTAATCCAGGCCATCAAGAACTTCAGGCCTGTGGTCAGAATCCATATTCTCTGCCTCCTGCCCCTCCTTTCAGCATTAAATTTATGTATGCTTTGTGCCAGATTAAGGGGGATGTGAGGTTTCTATAATTCTAGTACTATGAGATTGCTCATTTAGATCCCACCAATTCCATCTTACATTTTTCTTAGCAGTCAAAATTAGCTAAAGATGAAAAGTTGGAATTGTAGAATGCAATTTATTGGTAGCATTATATGTTCTCGTCATCCAGGAAAAAGCCTGGATAAAGTAAAGCCTTCTCACGTTATTCCTTCTCAAAAAAAGAAGAGAGCCATATTTGATACTTTGATGAATTTGTTATGTAAGATTGTTTTAATTAGCAGAAGTGATTAATAGAAGATTCTGCTGATCGCAAACCACTAAAAAATTAGAGTATTTCCCTGAGATTAATTTACCAATTATTTATCAAACTCTTTATTTTCTGTACTAAAGGTATTTTTCAAAAGAGAGTATTTTGTGTCAAATGCTTTCCTTTTGGCTTTTCATGAAGTTAACACACTACAGATAGAGTTCGAAGACTAAGTTGAAAGAAATTGTCTATGCAATCTGGCTGTATCATTTTTACATGTGTAGATTTGGAAAAAAATATAGTTAGGGATTTAGGGAATCTCTAAAATACCTGCATGTCTCAGGTTTTTTTTTTAGTTCCTTTTTCCTGGAGTGAATCCAAGATTTTTGAATATGCTATACTGACTAGGATTAATTTTTAGTATTTCCGCTAACTTTTGTCATTCTAAAACAGAGAGTCCCAATTGTGTGTATATTATCATTGTCAGCGGTAGTTCTTCATTAGGTTTCTCAAAATACATTGTTCTAGAAAAACACTAGCAGTTTCTTCTCTATTGCCATTCCAAGCATAGCATTCTAGAAATTGTCTCAGGTGGAAGTTTGTGGTATTCTAAATAGTTACTTCTCATTTAGAGGAGTAACTTCTGGAAAAACCATCAGATCATTTAGAAATGGCATAATCTAAGTCAGGGGTGTCAGACTTGATTTCATTGAGGGCCACATCAGGGTTGTGTTTGACCTCGGGGGGGGGGCAGGGGGGCGTGGCCAGTTCGACGTCACTTGTGTCAGGGGCGCCTGTGGTGGCCTGAGTGCTCTGCCAGTAAAAACAGCCCTCCCAAGCTCCATTTTCTCTGGCAGAGGCACTGCGAGCGGGGCCTTCGCGGTTTCCAGGGTGGCCCCGTGGGCCAGATGTAAGCACCCCGTGGGCCAGATCCAGCCCCCGGGCCTTGAGTTTGAAACCCCTGATCTAAGTGGTTTGGAGGAGAAATGGCATGGTAGGTTTTCCATATTCCTGTTCTTCATCCCTTAAACATCTTTAAAAGATTTCTGAATCAGGTTGTCAGGCCAAGTGACTTGCCTGTGTCATTTATTCTCACTGAACTCAGTAAAATTTACTCCACAGGTTCCCTTTAAAAGGACTTAAACACATCAACTGTCAGAAAAGCGATTATACTACAGATACCTTGTTAACTGTGTTTGCATTTTACAGCTGTAATTGGATTATTGTACCCTTGCATGGATAGACATCTGGGAGAACCTCATAAATTTAAGAGAGAATGGTCCAGTGTGATGAGATGCGTAGCAGTCTTTGTTGGCATAAATCATGCCAGTGCTGTATCCTTTTGTGCAGTAATGAAGTTGGCAATAACACACAAACTTCAGAGAGATCAAAGAAAATAAAACCAAGCAGCCCTCTAATTTCATTAGGGTTGAATACATATTTCACTTCCCCATATGGCAATACATTTATTACTATATTTACATTAGAAGAAGATCATTTACCCCCCAGCCTGTGAATTAGGAAGGTACTGTTGGCAACAAATGAGTGGGATAGAGGTAAAGATGGTTTGCAGATATTGTTGCTGAAAACTGGTTGCCTTTCAAGATTAGTTTTATCTAATATATACACAGAATATATATCTAATGTATGCACAGAAAATGATGGATGGATGGATGGATGGATGCAGGGGTGGGTTCCTACCGTTGCGGTCTTGCCTGTTTGTCGCCGCAGAACCGAAGAAGCCGGTGGCGTTCGCGGCGCGGGGCTTCCCCCGGCCGCTTTCCCCCGGCCGCCGGGATGCCGCCATTTGCGTTCTTTTTCCCTCTGCGCATGCGCAAAGTGTTCTTTTGCCCTCTGCGCATGCGCAAAGCGTTCTGCTTGCGCAGAGGGCAAAAGAACGCAAATGGCGGCATCCCGGCGGCCGGGGAAAGCGGGCGGGGGAAGCCCCGCGCCGCGAACGCCACCGGCTTCTTCAGTTCTGCGGCGACAAACAGGCAAGACCGCAACGGTAGGAACCCACCCCTGGATGGATGGATAGATGATAGACAGACAGACAGACAGACTGTGTATGTGCACACATTTGTAGGGAAGGTATCTCAAGGATTGCTTTTAACTAGAATTGGCAAACCTAGGTTTTAAAAATGAGGAAAGTTTATTTTTTAAATCAGGATTATTCTTGTTTTGGGTAATTATAGCCATTACCTTTCAGTTATTAATTCACTATTAAATAATGTATCACTATTTAAAATTGCTACTGTCTCTGATAATAAAAACAATGAAGATCCACCTTGCCTAATAGCCATTGATACACTTTTCCTTTTTAAGACCTTCCCAAGCTGGTTAACTATCATATATTATGTTAGGAAATCCCTTTTCTTACATGTGCCACTTTCAGAGAATTTTCCTTAACATTTTTGAATCAGCATAGTAAAAATACAGTACAGGCTAAGATACATTGATCATAAAATAACCAGAAACACTAAAATGTAAGATTTAGAATTGTGAAGAAGCATGAATTTATACCCAGAAAAGGTATAAGGTTGGTATCCAGAGGAACTCAGTTTTACAAAACAAGCACTAAAACTGGATAATTGCATGATCATTTAAAAGAAAAAAATTGATTTTTGGAATCATTGGACCAGTCTTGGAAATCTGGGAAGGTTGGTTTAGATGGGGAAAATATTTAGCCTAAAGAGCTGGCTGTCTCTTTAAGGGTAAAATAAACAACAGAATTGGTTTGCTGCCAGTCTTCTCAAAATATTCCTTAAACTGTCCAAACAGAAAGTGGATTTTGCCAACAACTTTCAGTTGTCTCTCACACTTGCTGCGCTGTCAGTGGGGCTGTGGTGGACTTTTGATAGATCTCGAAGTGGTTTTGGACTTGGAATAGGAATTGCATTTTTAGCCACTTTGGTGACTCAGCTTCTGGTCTACAATGGAGTTTATCAGTAAGTATTTTATGCGTATTAAATTCTTATTAATTTCATTTGTATTTTAAAGGCAGTGTCTGACAAGGGTATAAATTTAAAAATGCCTTGCCTTGTTACAGGGATAACAACGAAACTCATTGGAACAAATGAGTGATCTAAGTGGCATTTTATATTTATGGCAGGGAGAAGTTGATTGTATTGTTTATTTATTGCCTTTGCAACTGCACGCCTTGATGTTTGGGGATGAAATTAACTTGTGCAATTAAATGCTAATAATTATGCGTCCCAGAATCAAGGTTGAAAGTAAAGCTCAGGTTTGCCTTGGACGCTCTAGGCAGGCCCATTCACACTGCCTCTGCTTCTCCTTCCTAATCAGCAATGTGAAGATTATTTGCAATATACTTCCAATCTTCCAGTTTCATGGTGCTGAGAATAAGGAACAAAAATAATTGTGGATCACTCCCCACCTCCCCTTGGCAAGGCTGCTATTGGTATTGCATTTAAAAAAAGGTTAATTAAATGAATTGTTTACATCCATTCACCCTCATCCATATTCCTATTTCATGTTTACCTAGTGATACATTAAATAAATAAAATGCAAGCCATTCGGAGGGGGGCGCTGAAAAGCAATCAAGCTGCCTCTTCCTATTAAAAAAGTTTGATGCTGAAGAGCTCAGATCAAGCCCGTGGGGAAGAGAATTGTCCATATGCTACACAGAGCCACGCTTTTAAAGTGATTTTACTGTAGCTTCAAATACATCACAGCTGAAATAGAAGTAAATCCATTTAACACTCTGCTTTTATACGGACTGTCCACGTTTTTCCATAGATATTCTGAATTGGCCATTTAAATTCCCATTTTAGAATTTCCGACCAAGATGTAGTTATGCATGAAAAGAGTTCTGCTTTTTAAAATTCTTTTTAATTTAATTAGTAACAAAGACCCTACAGCTAGCTAGCATCCATAACCCACTTGGCCCCAGCAGTCTTCAGGCTTTTTAACTGTCTTTTTCAAAATCAAAATCACCCTTCAGGCAAGGTGCCATTGTGATGCTAACTAATTTTTAAAAAAACATTATTTTTCTCCAGATACACATCTCCTGACTTCCTTTATGTCCGCTCCTGGTTACCCTGTATATTCTTTGCTGGTGGAATAACTATGGGAAACATTGGCAGGCAGCTAGCAATGGTAAGCTAGTGATTCAATGTTCTGTGTTTTTGCAGTATTATTTTAAGTAATTTAGTCCTTTCTTTTGCCCTTGCCCCCCCCCCCTTGGAATATCCAAATAATTTTGACAACATTAAGGAAACTCAAGACTTACTAGCCAGTTCTCTTGAATTTGGCATGGGAATGACATTAAGCATGCCAAATAATTCTCTGGAATATCCCACCCTTCATTAATTCTTCAGATTTAGAAGTCAGAATTCCCACACATGAAAATAAAACAAATAGAGCTTGAATAACCTCTTATCTGTTCCCACCCAAGCATTATTTCAAGGCACAGTCTTGATTCTCAGAAACATCCACCCAAAGTTAAAAATGTGAACACTTCACAAATACACCTGGAAGCATTCAGAGCCTTTTAAACATTTATCCAATCTTTCATTGCTTTTAAAAAAAGACAAAAAAGAAAACCCCACAAAAGTAGAAACCTACAGGCAAAGACAAGGAAAAAAGACCACATACGAGCCTTCAATATTTGGATATGTCAATGCAGTTTTTAAAAGAAATTGAAAAAAATAAAACAGTAAAAAGTATAATATATCATTTTAACAGTACATAATTACAATTCTATATATATAGTTATGCAATTATAGGGAAGCATTCAGAGTCTTTAACAGATTACCACAGTCTATTTTAAAGAGAAAGATGAAACTTACCGTATTTTTCGGAGTATAAGACGCACCTTAGTTTTGGGGGGAGGAAAACAAGAAAAAAAATTCTGCCTCTGCCTCCCAGCAATTTGCCTACTAGCAAACAACACTGTTTGCTGTGTATTTCTGTGCATATGTGCCTGACCCATAGAAATAGCAAAGAATTGGAGAAATGTACATTATGGCAGTATATTAATGCCAGAAAGTTTTCTTAAATGTAGTCACACTAACTCCTCCCAATTATCTAAATAGATCTACTCCAAACATGACTAAGTCAGGGTTTAACTCAGCTGCCTTATCTTAATACTAAAACAGGACACTGTTACATTTCAGACTATACTTGTACAGATTCTGTTAAAATTGATGTGGCTTTCTGGAAGTATACATTATTCTCTGCTATTTAAAAGAAGATACAAAAGCACTGGGCCTCTTCAGAGCAAGCATTTATTTTAAAAAGCTTCTTCATTTTGTTAAGTTGTCTCTAGAACAATAATAAAGCAGTCTTTAAAAAATAAGTCTAATAATTTGAACATTCTACAGACATTTATAGTTATTGACTTACCTCCTTGCATCCAGTTTCAGCAACTGCTTAGCACAAGAAAATAAAATTCTGCCTCTGCCCTCCCAGCAATTTGCCTCCTTGCAGCTGTAGCTTTAGTTTCACTTTCAGTTTAGCACGTGGCCAGCCTCTCAGCTGAGAGTCAGGAAGCGGATAATGAGTTGCTTGGCTTAACAGGCTCTGTTCTGTTTGCTGCAAGGAGGTAAATTGCTGGGAGGCAGAGGCCAAAGGGTGGGGTGGCTGGGTGGGTGGAGCTACATTTGGTGTATAAGACGCACCCAAGTTTTCACCCTCTTTTGGGGGGTAAAAAGGTGCGTCTTATACTCCGAAAAATACGAGTAGTTATATTTTAAGAAATGGTCATCAGACAAATTAAATCAACAGCAATGTAAATAAAGGGGAGAAGGCTTATAAAGGTACCATCTGTTTGGAGATGGTGATAACATTTTATGTACTGTAAAGCCATTAAAAAGTCACTGTTATTGCATTAATCTAATCTTGACTAAGTCTTATACTCCGAAAAATACGGTAACTAATGAGGCTAATTCTTGTGGCTCATCACCTGGACACCCTATCAGATGAAAAGATGCCAACTAATGCCACGGAAGTATGTTTTAAAGCACGAGTATCAAACTCACGGCGTCACATTGCCATCACATGATGTATTGCGATGTTTTTTCCCTTTGCGGAGCTGGGGTGGGTGTGGCCTGCGTGTGACGCATCCAGTCCGCGGATTGCCAGTTTAGCACCCATGTTAAACTCCCCTTCCTGAGTAGGAAGGGAAGTATGTGGGAAGATTGGGCTGGCTTGCACCTGAAGAGAGAAGATTGATTTCTCTACAGTTGCCATGACCTTGTCCTGAACATTTCAGTCCCTTGGCTTTGTAATTAATATTGCCAGTAAATTAGAGATTCCTGTTTACGCTGCACCAGTTGATGTGAAGGAAAGAACCTAAATCTTCAGAGAGAGGGTGAGTGTGGGGGGGTGAGGGTAATGTAATCTGTCTTTGTTCTGGATTCCAGAGTTGCGTGTTCATTAGATATCAAACTACAAAAAGAGACTGTTTCCTTCCTAGTTGCATTTTGGATGTGGTATAAAAGCTGCAATGGCCTATCTAAATATTGAAGGCTTATAGTGGATTTCAATATGATTTTGTTTTAAATAATTCCTAAATAAATAATCCCCAAAACCCTGACTAGGTGGCTCAGTGGCTAAGGCATTGAGCTTGTCGATCAGAAAGGTTGGCAGTTCGGCGGTTCGAATCCCTAGTACAGGTCTCCTGCGTGAGCAGGAGGTTGGACTAGATGACCTCCAAGGTCCCTTCCAACTCTGTTACTGTTACAAAAATTCTTTGTTTTTGATTTTTGTTTGTTTATGATTTTAATGTATTAACTATTTATTAAATGAGAATTCTTGTGCGTCAAAAATATTATAAAATACTTTCTAATAAATTGAAAAAGTAGTTGCAGGAGAATCCAGCCTTACATGTTTAGTTTATTAAGTGTAAATTACATTTCTAGAAATACCTAGCCTGTTGTTGTTGTTTTTGTTCATAAAAGCGTAATCTTTTTTTATTTTAAAATTTGCTAATTTACTGTTTATAAAAATAAAATTTCATCATTATAGAGCAGTATCAAAATGGGTGGGTTAATTCTTTTTTAAAAAATCTTACAGCAGGAATTGATGTTAAATTTTGAAATGTGTGTTGTCTCTGTACATGTCTTTTTTTTATTCTTTTTTACCATTTTTACAGTTTTAGGGTAGATTAGCTTAACAAACAGAAGGCACACTTAATAATCTAGAGGCTGTTTTGTTTTGTTTTTAAATTTCTCGGACTGATCCCAGTCCATTCATCTCTCCTCCTCTCCTTTCTTTCTCATTTAGGTTTTCTTTACAAAGTTTTATTTCTGTCACCCACTACTTTCTATATTTTTACATATTAGAAGGTCTGAAATCCTTTCTGATCTCCTTCGTAGTCTAATGGTTGATCCCTGCCTACCTCTGCCCATTCCTGTAATCCAAATTCACATGGTTTGCATACCATATTTTCAGGTTGCAGTTCTGAGGATTAGTGAGGTAAAATGAGTCCCTGAGGAGAAGAAAGCCTCCTTTGTTGAATCTACCATTTGCTTAGCTCTGCTCTTTCTCTCAGCTGTACATTTTTATTTATTTGCCCAGATCAGCTATTTACACCTAACTTCTGTTTCTCTTACAGTATGAATGTAAAGTTATTACGGAAAAGTCTCATCAAGACTAACCAAGAGGAAAAATACTTTTCTCACGGGAGGAGGAAGAGCAGACTGAGAAGAGCATACAGTAGAGAGAACTCGATTATATAATTGCCAAAAAAAAAAACAATCTCCCTCTCTTGTTTCTTCTTCTCTTGTCCCTGGTTGTGTCTCTGGCCTGGTCCACTCGCAAAGGCACTATTTACTGCAATCTGTGATTGCTGAATCTCTAAGTCACTTAAAAATCCTGGCATCTCAGGAACGTGATCTGTGCGAAATGGTGCTTCAGCGCAACACGCTGGAGAAAGTATTGGCTTCGGAGTAGGATCCTGAACTACTAGGCTAGGCTTGCCATGTAGTGCCCCCCCCCAGTAAGGTTCTTGTGCCAAATCAAGCTTACAACAAAATAAAACATCACCCTCCTGCCTGCATTACTTTTTACTTACTTTGGCCAATTTTGAGAGCGGTGGTATTCTTGGAGTGTTGCTGTTTTATTATATCTCAAGTCAGAGGGATAAAAGCCCCCCCCCCCAAAAAAAAAGATACTAATGGAATTAGCATCAAAAGTATAATCAGTGCTGTGACTTCTCTTGGTAAAGAGGTAAATAAATCTACAGAACAGCTGCACATGAAGTGAACATGAATTCTCTGTTTTGCATCAAGAGTTGATGGCATAGTTGGATGCAAATGCGCTATTTGCAATACAAATGGGTAGCAGTGCTACTGCACTCTACATGTCTATGCCTGTAGTGTGTTGAGTGTGGGACCACTCTGTAAATAGATACACCCTGTTGTAGGACTCTTCATCACATAGCAGCAGCCATAGAGCTATTTATTGAGATGTGATTCACGCTAAATGGTAATATTGAGGCTATCCATAAATAAGACATTTACAGTTTGTAGTTTAGTTCTGGAAACAGTGTAGTAATTGCAAGTACCTCTCTCACTTTGTATAGTAAAACATGGGTATCTGCTTGCATTCTGATCGTAGGAGCTGTAAATGTTCCTTTACGGAGATTACAGCGAAATGAATTCATGTTATTGCTCTTATAGAAATGTCATATGACAAGGTGAGTTCTAACAAAAGATAGGCACAGCCGAAGACATTATTATGGTACTGCATCAGTAGAGCTGATCCTTGAGTCTGGTAAATGGGAGAAAGGAAAAAGAAACTTTCATATAATACCATTTTAAATCATTCGATTTTATTGCTTCTATAATCTCTATAAAGTGAAAAGCTGCTGTTGTGTTTTTTTTTAAAGTATATTCAGTGCAAGTTTTAAAAAATACAGCCACTCAAAAGAGGCTGATGTTGGTCCAAAGAAAAATGTGTGTGTGTATAAAAATATATATATATAATTTTATTTTTCTTTAATATATTCATAAAAATGTAGAATTGGAAAACTAAGATTAAAGACTTGCACACTAATACATGAAGAATATGCAATGAGAGCCTGGGGAAAAATAAACCAAGCTTTGGAAAGGAAAATGTGCAATCAATAAGTCTTAGAAAAATAGCAAACAATATGCAAAATAGCAGTAGCTTTAATTTTTGACTAGCTGTTGCAAATTCACACTATTGCACTACAGGGTCTTTAACATGGTTGTAATGTTATCAGACTGAATATTAGAAAACACTAAGTGTTAGTGCACCTCCTTATATACCTTTCCCCACATGAAATCTACAGCGAAACAAATAATTCATAAGTTTTAATTTTAAGACATCTGTAACAGCATAAATGTGTCTGAGGTGGCTTAAGATCAAGAGATCTGGTCCTTATCCAGTTTATCTGTGATTCTGCTGAATCCAGTTATTCAAATTTGTCACCAGAGTTTACTAAAATGGTGATAGGAAACCTTTGAACGTTTAAATATGACAACTTGGCTCTCACCATATAGTCTTAATTGTTGACTTGGAGTATTGCTGTAAGAAAATGCAATGTGTGTGGCTTTGAATAGAGCTGCATCACAGATTTTTAGTTATCTGGCCTCCTAACACACGGGTAGTACACATGTTTTTGAAATAAGATCTGTTACTTTGCTTTTGTAGTTTTGTGGGCAGATTTTGCAGGATTAAGCTGCCTTAAAGTGAAACGGAATAATGGCTTTCCACAAGGTTTACTAAATCTAATTGCAGGTAATAGTGACATTTGGTTCAATCTATGGGTGTAATGATTGATTGCCAATGAGGACTTTTCTGCAGAAGGTATTGGACTAAATTGTAGTAGCTCTTAATTATCTTGCTAAGAAGTCCAGAATATTGTAGTTCACAGGTTTTGGTAAAGCTTAAAAACATGAAGTCATGTCTCATTGCATATTGTCCTAAAGACAGATATCACCATTTGCATATTAGCTTATTCAGTAAGCATCATAGTTGCTGAATATACACACAGTTTGAAATTGCCACTTGAAAAAATTTTTTTTGACTAGCACTTCTGATATGGAGCAAATTTACTCCTCTTTCCAAAGTCATTTTGATAGGCCACTATTATCTCTTAAATATTACTATTGAACAAAATTCATACTGTTTCTCTGTATTACCAACCTGTACTTAATTGTGAGAGGAGAGGTTTGTGATGAGAATGCCTTAATTATAATGGGGGTGGGGTGGGGGAAGCAACTGCTGTATGATGTATAACTATAATAATACATTGTCTTCAATATGCTCTATAGAGGATGAATAAGGTATATTTTAGATACAACTTTGTAAGCACTATAAACTCTTCACTAGTCGTGAACAAGTTGTTAATGTTTACTTCTTCAGGTTGCTGTTAAAAGCAAAATATGTATTAAATAAAATTACAGTCTTGAAAACTTAAGTTTCTTTTTCATTTTCTGAGAAGCAATAATTCTTAAATTGTATGGTGATGATTCTCTTTCAGATATTAAATTAGAATTTTGGCTCTTGAGCCAGGATAATAATTACAGAACATCTAGAAAATTAACATATACTTCCCCAGCTGTTAGAAAACACAAATCGGCAATTGCATGAAATCAATACAATTGCAGATTGATTTGGGCTTTTAGATCCAAATCTTCCAATTCTGGTTAAAACACTGGAATGAGAGCATCATGTAAAATAAAAATTAAAAAGGGATCCATCTTCTTTCTTTCTGAAAAGCAGCAGGAGAATCATCTCTGATAGTTTTTTTTTAAGTGTGGTTAGCTGTTCTGCTGGCTTTGAGAGATCAAAGAATTGCTGGAATTTTAAATCTGAAATAAAGACACTGAAGCCTTGTTGCATAAACCTACTTCTCCGCATTATTTCAGTATCTTTGGATATGAGTCATCCATAAATAACTTCAATTAAGAGCTAAAACATTAGTGATTCACACTTGCTTCCACCCATCAAGTTATTAAATAATTGATCACAAGGGGAAAAAACCCCTATAATCATGATTAATTTTTTTAGACGCGCAAAAAGCGTTTGATAACGTTAGGTGGGACTTTATGCTCTGTCAATTAAAATATATGGATTTTGGGGGAAATTTTATAAAAATGTTTAAAACGATATATTCAGAACAGAGAGCGAAAATAATTATTAATAGGGAAACAACAGACAGTTTTTATATAAAGAAAGGAACAAGACAAGGTTGCCCATTGTCTCCTTTATTGTTTATAATGTCCTTAGAGGTGCTAACAAGGAATATTAGGGCGGATGATCAAATAAAAGGCCTAGAGATTAAAAAAGAAAGCTTTAAAATGCAAGCTTTTGCAAACGATCTAGCTTTTATTATTGAGGAAACACTGCAATCAGGAAGTAGATTGATGGAAGTATTGGAGGAATATGGAAAATTGGCTGGCTTAAAAATAAATAGAGAAAAAACCAAAATGATTGTTAAAAATATGACTAAGACACAAGAACTTGAATTAGTAGAAAAATTGGATATCAAACTACAAAAAAATAAGATACTTGGGGATACAAATAACATCAAGGTGCACCACATTGAAAAAAGATAATCATGAAAAATTGATATAGCAAATAAAATTGGATTTAGATAAATGGACAAACCTTCAACTCTCCCTTATGGGGAGAATAGCATTAATAAAAATGAATATACTACCAAGGCTATTATTTATATTCCAATGCATACCGATCAAATTGGAGAAAATTCTTTCAAAATTTAAACAAAATTACACTTACATTTGTATGGCAAAAGAGAAAAGCAAGGATCAAATTAAAATTGTTACAAGACTCAAAGGAAAGAGGAGGATTTGGATTTCCAGATTGGGAAAAATATTATTTGGCCACTAAATTAATATGGATAAAAGATTGGATACAACTGAAAAATCATAGATTATTAAAACTGGAAGGACATGATCTACAAGTAGGCTGGCACGCCTTTTTGTGGGAAGAAAAACATAAAAATCACCAATACTTCCTGAGACATGTTAGACGAGCACTGATAGACGCATGGACAATAATTAAACGGCAAAATTACATAAAGATTCCTAATTGGACTTCGACCTTAGAGATGATTACTCATCCAAACTTTATGCACCCAGGGAAAGTAATAACATATAAACAGATAACAAATGAAATTGGAGATTTAAAATTGAGAACAGAATTAAAGGAAGAAGGCGTAGATTTAGAATGATGGGCATATTTACAACTGCAGTCAAAACATAGGAGAGATTAAAAAAAGACCGAGGAATTGAAATGGAATTAACAGAATTAGATAAAATAATTAGGACCAGAAGACAAAACAATTTAAAAAATCTATCAATACTTCTTGGAACGGGCCTTATTTGAAGAGCAGGTCAAAGAAACCATGATAACTTGGTGTAGAGATTTTGGGTTTAATATTGATCTAGAGTCTAGACAAATGGCAAGACCTATGGCAAAGAAACCGAAAATTGACACTGGCTACTTCATATAAGGAGAACCTATACAAGATGTTTTATAGGTAGCACTTCCCACCAACAAGGCTAGCCAAAATGGGTACACATCTCTCTTCATTATGTTGGAAATGTAAAATGCAACCCGGCACATATTATCATATGTGGTGGGAGTGCCATAAAGCACGAGAATTCTGGACAACAATCAAACAATGGCTGGAAGAAATATTGAAAATAAAATTGGATCTCAAACCAGAACTCTTTTTATTAGGGATAACATTAGATAAATATGATAAAAATATAATATACTTAATGTTACATAGATTGACTGCCGCAAGGTTAACTTTCGCTCAAAATTGGAAAAACCGAAATATACCCACAGAAGAAGAAATTTTACGTAAAATATTATGTGCCGAAATGGACAGGTTAACGTCAGAAATGAAGGGAAAAGATGAAATTGAATATATTGAAACCTGGAATAAATTATAGCATTGGTGGGGAGAAAGGAGAACCAAGATTAAAAATTAAAATGGTGGAGATGAAAAGAAAAACTGTAACTCATTCTTTGCAATTTAAGATAAATAACAATGTATAATTTAGCGGAATGTAAATTACGATTTATGATTTAGATTACGATTTGTCATGTACTTGTTGTTTATGTGTAATGTATGTTTTGTCTTTTTATCTGTTTTATAAATAAAAAACTTTTAAAAAGTTATTAAATAATTGATCATAAGGGGAAAAAACCCTATAATCATGATTACAGATTCTGAAATACAGGTTCAGATTACCTTGAAGTATCATACTACAAGGGGGTGGAAAGCGGTCATGGGAATAGACCCATTAAAGATCTAGAAGGATTCAATAGGTCATGAATGGCATATGACCATATTTAAATTGTGTTCCTGTGCAGCAGTATATTCTGGTGACAAGGATACCTAATACTACTGTAAAGTCATGAATTCTCAGGGGTAGAAGCTGTTCATAGTTAAAAGTTTTCCTCACAAAACTTCTACTGAGTTTGAGATAGTGTGTAATAAATTATGGTCAAGGAAAAATCATCATCTCGGGATCAGAGTATCTGGCCTGTATCTATTGGCAAAGAAATATTTCTTAACATTACTCGGTTTCTCTGGTATTTTTATGAGGGGGGGGATGTTTTATGATTCTATTGGGGGGAATGTTAAGGACAGCTGTCTAAAAATAGAGTAATAATTAAGATGTTTCACACCTCTGTTGTTCACACCATAGAAGGAATTATAGAATTTATGAAAATGCTTTGTCTGTTGAACCGATTTAAAATTTGTTGCAGACATTTGGAAATTTAAAGCAAATGCAAAGATGCCCAAAGTATGTACCCAAAGAAGTGTAAAGTGGAGTAATCCTTGGTCCACAAACTGAGGAGTGGATGGATAAAAGAGCTTTATTAAATTGGGTGAGGGGATGGAACAAAAAACACATACTTTATCAGCTTGACTTAATGATCCCGTCAGTCATTATTGATGATCTGCTCCTAATATAAATATCATACATCTTTTTATTGGAAAAAAAGTCATGCAAGTGAACTTCCACTCCAAAATTTCAGGATTTCCCCCCTAAATCTGGAATTATTTCTGGATTTTTCTGTTCTATTTTGATGATAGTGGGGAGCATTGGTTTTTTCCAGCTTGAATTCCTTTAACAGTTTTTTTTAAAACCCATATGAGTCCAGGCTTTGGGGGGGGGGGGAGCAGTTTTCATGGATCTTTAGAAAATTAAAAACAGTATAGAGCAAGTTAAATTAATTTATAGGGCTGCCCAAAGTTTTGAAGTAGGGCTTTGATTTGACAAAACTGGGAATGAATCACCATTCTGAAGGAGCTTCACCAAGCGAGAAGCTTTGAAGTGCTGAATAGAATTAAGTGGCTTGGAAGTCTTTGATAATGCCTTACAGATTGTGACTTTTTTTGGGGGGGGGATACTCCTGTGTTTGCTGTACACAATATATAGTATTGCAACCTCACTTCTTAGTATAGGGAACTGTGGTGGTGGGGTGATGGGTTCTTTGATACTGACAAGAATAAGACAATGAGTTTTATCATCACATTATTTATTTATTTATTTATTTATTATTTATTAGGTTCTTCTATGTCGCCCTACTCCCTAAGGACTCAGGGCGGCATAGAAACTTTCTGCCCATCAGAATCCTGGGGTGGGTGGGAAGGCAAGGTGAACACTACTATGGTCATTATTTATTTTTTCACCTCTCCACTTCTTTAATGTAGCCAGCCCAAAGTCTTATACTCTCACTCTTTTGAGCTAATAGGACATTATAGTGTTCTTGTCCATCAAGCTCAGTTCAGCTCTCAATACCCAGAATATGAACTCAAGGCTGACAAGTCCAAGATGTTTCTCTTCAATCCAACCTCAACTTTGAATTCTGAAATTCAAGGGACAGGTTATATTTCCTGAACATTAGACTAACACAACCATAGGTCTATAAACTGTTTTGATGAATAGGAGTTGGAAAGTCTATATCAGCGGTTCTCAACCTGTGGGTCACGACCCCTTCACAGGGGTCGCCTAAGACCATTGGAAAACACATATTTCCGATGGTCTTAGGAACCGAGACACCGCTCCTCTATCCGTCTCCAGGCGGGTCCACCCACATGCAAATAAACTACTGCGGGGAAAAAAATCTGTACCATGGGAACTTCTAAGTATGCGCAGAAGCCGAATTTCCGGCACTGCGCATGCATCGCCATCTTGTTTTCAGATTTTTTTTGCAATTAAAAAAAATCAGCACTGTGCATGCATGCGCACGCAAAGCGCAGTGCAGGAGGAAGCGAACCAGCAGCGAGGTAAGTTAGACCCCACCCCTGAGTTTCCTAATAATTTTATTATTTTATGGTTGGGGGTCACCACAACATGAGGAACTGTATTAAAGAGTCGCGGCATTAGGAAGGTTGAGAACCACTGGTCTATATGGTCTAGGACTCAGACTTTGATTCTGAAGAAGCTGCTCCAGATGACTCCTGGAGGGGGAACTACTGCTATCAAAAGGCTATTTCTTCTTGGGTGTGACACGAGGATGGCTGATGCCTTGCTTTGGCCCCTGCAGCTTTGTAAATCAGGCTTGTAGTGGTAGAATAATATAATAATAATAGAATATAATAGTAGAATAATAGAACAGTTAGAATAGTCAAACTAAGGAGGAAATGTCGTGACAGTGAGAACAATTAATCTATGGAACAACTTGACTCCATAAGATATGGGTGTTCCATCACCGGAGGTTTTTAAGAAGAGATTAGACAGTCATTTGACTGAAATAGTATAGTGTTTCCTGCCAGGTTGGACTAGAAGACCTCTGAAGTTCCTTCCAGCCCAATGATTCTATGTTCTGTGTTCTAAGAATCTCTGGAATGTCAGCTTTAGTAGATGCCAAGCCAGGAATCACCCGAGGTTGATCAAAAAGAGGCACCATCAAAACAGCTGGAGCAGCCAGATGCCTTCAGACTTGATAAGTAGAGCCGAGCAAAGACATTCAGTGAGGCTCCTTGCCAAGCAAGGGAGTAACTCTTAATTAAAGAAAGCTGGCTGCAGCCTGATTTAAGAGGTAGCCCTGATCCATGCTTCTCAAGATCAACTGTATGATTGATCACCTGCTATGTCATTTTTGTGAATTCTGTTCCTGTAAAACCCCTGAAACTCTGACCTTTAGATTGGTGCTCTGAATTTTAGACTGGATTTTGACTTCTGTGTGTTCCTGTTGAAAGTGAAACTTAATCAGGCAAGCTTCCCCACCCCACCCCACCCCAAGAAACTCTGGATTTACATTCCTTTCCTTGCCCAGCTTTATCTATTTGGCCTTGAGTAAATTGCTGTTCTTGTCTACTAACTGTGTGTGAGACAGAGTTTGAAACTTGACACAAGACATAAATCCCTCTTGTTCTGTCCCAGACATTTTCTTTCTACTGTGATCTATCTCCCTGTGCCAATCTGCTTCAACTGCTAATTAACTAACATAGAATATTAACAAGTCACATCTCTGACACATCTGAGTTCAACTAATACAAGACGTTTCCTCGAGGGACCAAGATTACTAATCAGCTGAGTCAACCCTCTTGGCATCACAGAAGACTCAAGTAGCAAAGCTTTACTATCCCTCAAATACTAAAAAAGAGACATTCTTCACTATCACATCATCCCTGAAAAGCACAGCTGACCTTTAAAAAGTTCTAACCATTCTTAAGTTAGACTAATGTCCTTTTTGCATTGGTTCAGCACAGATTTGGCTCTTTGATGGACAGTTTAGAAGCTGTTGGGTTGAACTTTGACTTCAGCAACAGAGTGGTTAATGCCTGGAACTCACTACCTGAGTCTGTGGTTACATTCCCCAAATCCCCAAAATTTTAATCTTAAACTGTCTACTGTTGACCTCACCCCATTCCTAAGAGGTCTGTAAGGGGTGTGCATAAGTGCACCAGCATGCCTACCGTCCCTGTCCAAATGTTCCCTTTTATTTTACCCATTTTATGTATTCTAATAATGTTATACTTATGTATATTATCAAATATGTACTTGACAAAAATAAATAATAATAAATAATAAATAAATAAATAAAATCTCTGCTGCTATACGTGCTTTAAAGGAAATGCAGGGTGAATGCTTTGAAAATGTATTATGATGAAACCTAATGTTTTCCAGCTGAAATTAAATGGGATAGAGTAATGTATTCTAAAGGCTCTGACATCCCTGTTATTTTCATCCCATTTTGTCAAAAAAAAAAAAAAGAAAGAAAAGAAAAAGCTGCATGTTTTAATATTTTTTCATTATAATTTGTGGATAAATCTGTCTTTAAATCAAATTTTGATGCCATTTAAATTAAACCAGTTTGTCTTTGAATTTTGAACAGTGATTTCAGATTAAATCATAACCCCTTGGAATCACCAGATTGAACTGAATCAGGATCCATTTTCACAGATCTACTAATCCAGGGGGTCTATTTAAATTGGACAATTCTAGGAACTCTTGAGGCCATAATGAGATGCTCATTAGGAGGACCAATATGCTTAGAGAAGACTTCCCAGATGAGGGTTGCCAGGCCTCATGCCTGATTTTCTTGGCTTAATTCTCATGTTTGTGGGATAGCATCATCAAACATTTTGGGCAGGGCTGTCCCACTGTCATATCACCTTTCTGACCATGTTGTTCCCCATGTTCCACTGAAAGCCTAGCTAAGAGATGCCCCATCCTTATGGCCCATCTGGACATAGTTGGTTACCATTTATGATTTATTAAACATTGAATCACTTCCCTCTAAATGACATATCACTGTTTTCCAAACACTTTCTAAATTGCTGCCTTCCCAATGTTAGAACAACTGCAACAATTGGTTGTAGGATCTAAACTACAGACAGCTGTATTAACTGTCTGTACTAATCTCTAGTAGAAAGATGTCCATATTCCCAAAAATGTTTTCAATAGAGATATTTTAAATAAGGAGATACTGAAGAAGTTAGCTCTCTGTGTATTCCCGATCCTACTAAGAATTATCTTGCAGAAAGACAAGTAATTTTTTCATAGAACATCTATAATAATAAAAAAGGAATTTTCCAGATAAGCCAGGGATGATCATTAGCTAAAATATACATGTCTAACATAGTTGGCATAGTTGGAGTATGAATTAGAGGTTTTTAAAAGAAGTTGACATATTATGCAGATAAGCTCTTCGTCCAGTTTATGGACAACTTTCAATACCAGGAATTTCTGATAATATTATTAGGTTAAATCTGAGAAATAAGTGTGTCAAGGGCAAGTTTTAGGCAGCCCCTAAAGTTGAGCCAGGGAGTAAATCAGAATCAAAACACATTAGACTATAATAGTTATTGTTACTCAGAAAAAGTCATCAACTCACAAGGAAAACCTTAACATCTTTTTTTTGACTCAGGCCCATTGGAAAGTTAAATTAAAACAATTTTAATTGGATGAATAACACAATGCAGGATGATGATGATGATGATGATGATGATGATGATGATGATGATGATGATGATTAATGTTAGAAGCCATTAAGAAGACCCGACACCCTTGGGACTTTGGAGGGAGAGATGAAGTAGAAAGATAATTTTTCTGAAGCTTTTCCAGAGGAAGTGATCATTGGCAGTAATAGCTATTTGCTAGGAGCTTTGGAGACCCAATAGAATTTTCCATGAAACTCAAACTACAGCTTCAGAGAGGCAAAATAATAATAAAAAAATAGTCTGCCCCCTTAGTTCCTTCTGCTTATATTGGTTTCAAACCCTACAATTATCAGTCTTACTCCAGTGTCTGTCAATATTCTCCTGGAAACAGATCTGCCTACACTTTTTTAAGCAGTTCAGGAGGCAATTTCATTCTTGATATTTAACATTTTTTAATTTGCTCAAATTAATTTCACCTTATGATGCCTATATGCATCTAATATAAATAGATAAAATAGCCAGACCAGATTTGAAAATCATGACTTACAACTCTGGAAATAATTTAAAAATTATTTAAGTGATTTAAGTGACAGTCACTAGAGAAAGCAATTATGTTTGGAAGAGTTAGCGTTAAAAGGAAACCAGGCCATCAAAGAACACAGTGGTGGCTGGACACCATTAAAGCTGACACCACCGGAGCACAGAAAAACTCAAAGAAGTAATGCAAGATTGGAAGAGAAACCTGGCCCATAGAATCACCAAGAGTCAGACACAACTGAATGGATAACATCATCATCAAGTGACATATTTTCAGGATTTCGTAATTAGATACAGCCAGACAAAAGATTCTAAAGTGTTGGATTAAGAACATTTTAGGCCAGTCTCTGAAACCTGTTCCTTCCCCTCAGTGGAAGGATAGGGATATACCATAGAGCAGGACTATCAAACTCCCACGCCCATGCCCGGTTTAGCAAAGGGGGAAAAAGTCCCAATACGTCACATGATGCCGCCGTGATGATGTGAGTTTGACACCGCTGCCATAGAGCCTAAGCCGTACATTACTAACCAGCTGTCCATAGAGGTGGTGGAGTAGACTGTCCAATTCCCTAGGTAGTTGACTGATTAAAAGATTGCAAGAGGAATGGGTATCCTAACCCTGGAGAATTAAATAATGCGAATGCATCAGTTTGTCAAATACATATCATGTTGCTGTTGATGCAGAGTCTGTAAAGTAGCAGCATTGCTAAGAGTTATAAAAAAAGAAATTAATATGTTAAAAGTTAGACACCCAATTAGCAGACTCTCATTTGTAAGCAAATAAAACTTTAAAGTGGGTCCAATACAAATTGCAGAAGGTAATTGGCAGCTGCCATTTTAAAGATATTGTGTAGTTTTTAGCCTTCATAAGCCTCGATTCAATTTGTAAATAAGAATCTTAATAATTCTGTTTTATGATAAAGAAGCAGTTTTATTGCCACAGTATCAAAGATAATTGCATTTTGTGCACCATATTAATAGTTCAGCACCATCTGTCATGGAAAATCTCTTCCCTTTATGAGCAAGACTTTCTCATGGAAATTAACCAAACATAGAAACCACACAGATTGCATTCATTTGCAAAAGTTTCTATATTTGGCTCCAAAGCATCAGTCCTCATAAATTCTGTGTAACATGTTTATGGAATGTTGCTACTTTATATGAATTTTGCATCAGAAGAGAAACATGGGAGCAAGTAAAGCACAATTTACCCAGATGTGGAATTGTGACAAGCTTTGTTTGCTTTCTGGAGAACTGGAAGCAAATGAGCCAGTTCCATCTAGTCCTGCTTAATGTTGAGAAGCGGGGTGGGGCGGAGGGAGATGGAAGAGGAGAAAATGAGACATCATCTGCCAATCTTGGCAAAGGGATGCAACCTATGGTTGGTGAAAGGACATGGTGCTGAATTATTGCCTTGTTTTCTGTGGATTAGCCTGGATTGTGCTGAAGGAAGTTAGCACCCACCCATCACTAGAAGAATGAAATATTCTAGGAAATATTAAAAAGGGAGAATATTATATTTTCCCTAAAGGAGAAACATGTTTCTAAAGACATAAACTCAGAGCCTCAGCTCCCTGCCCCCCAGCAGATAATTTGGTGCCAACCTATCTACAAGACAAAAGGCTGGGCCAACTTATCTACAAAACAAAATACCTTCACCCTCAGGACATAATAGGATTTATTTATTTATTTATTTATTTATTTGGCAGTTTTTCTATGCCGCCCTACTCCCTCAGGACTCAGGGCGGCGTACAACATTTTATAAAAACTCCAAACAAATCATTAAAAGACAGCTTAAAAACAGTTAGAAATATATATATATATATATATATACATACCATACATACATGGGGGAGACATCAGATATAGAATCGTCTCAAACTCACCCCGCCTGCAGGAAGAGCCATGTCTTAATGGCTTTTCGGAAGGCCAGCAAGGTGGGGATGATTCGGATCTCCGGGGGAAGTTGGTTCCAGAGAGCAGGGGCCCCTACAGAGAAGGCCCTCCCCCTAGGCCCCGCCAGTTGGCATTGTTTGGCTGACGGGACCTGGAGGAGACCCACTCTGTGGGACCTGACCGGTCGGAGGGAAGAATGCGGCAGAATGCGGTCCCGGAGATAGCCTGGTCCTAAGCCATGTAGGGCTTTAAAGATGATGATCAGCACCTTGAATTGTACCCGGAGACCAATGGGCAACCAATGCAACTGGCGGAGTATAGGTGTTACATGGGTGTACCTTGAAACACCCACCACAGCATGCGCAGCTGCATTTTGCACCAGTTGAAGTCTCTGAATACTCTTCAAGGGCAGCCCCATGTAGAGCGCATTGCAGTAATCCAGTCGAGAGGTGACAAGGGCGTGAGTGACCATGAGTAGAGCCTCCTTCTCCAAGTATGGTCGCAATTGGTGCACCAGGCGAACCTGTGCAAAAGCCCCCCTAGCCACAGCTGCAAGGTGTTGGTCTAATTTTAGCTGTGGATCTAGGAGGACTCCCAAATTGCGAACCCGTTCTGAGGGAGTTAATTTTTCTCCCTCAAGAACCAAGGAGGGACAGTTGATATAGTCCTTCGGAGGCAATATCCAGAGCCACTCAGTCTTGTTGGGGTTGAGTCTGAGTCTGTTCCTCCCCATCCAGATCCTAACATCGTCCAGGCACTGGCACATCACATCAACCGCCTCCCTGAATTTAGACGGGGTGGTGATGTACAGCTGGGTGTCATCAGCTTACTGTTGGAAACTCACCCCATGTCTACGGATGATCTCCCCCAGCGGTTTCATGTAAGCCCTCTAACCATCTCACCACATGGCACCTGGGAAGATTGCATGACCCAGCAAGGTTCAACCAAGCCTGGGACCCAAGACAGCCTACAAAGTTACCCCTGCATAGTCCCCTGGGAGTCTGACAACCAATCAGAATACATGCCCTTGCCACAGGAACAGGAAGTTCAAATTCAAAGCCAAGAGGGTATAAATCTCTCTCTCTCTCTCTCTCTCTCTCTCTCTCTCTCTCTCTCTCTCTCTCTCTCTCTCTCTCTCTCTCTCTCTCTCTCTCTCTCTCTCTCTCTCTCTCTCTCTCTCTCTCTCCCCCTCCCTCCCTCCCCCCTCCCCCCTCCCCCTCCCTCTCTCCCATGTGCTCATTTGCCCAGGATCCAAAAAACCCATGTGGTCCTGTCCACCATTAAACCATCTTTCCAAACAGAAAGTGTCTTTCTCCCCACTTGGAACTAAACCCAGATGGACATTTCTTCCAACAGTGCTATCAAAAGGAACACCAAGTCATGAGTAGTATAGATTAATGCCTGAAGAATTCAAAACCATTAAGAATGATCTTAAGAATGATCATGAGGATGTGGCAGGACCACAGATAATTTTTTATTTTTTTCTAGAAAAGCACCCTCTTCTGAAGCAGCAGGATTTTCCTTACCACCTTCCAAATATCTTCAAATGGTATCTTGATCTATCTTTGCCACTAGAACTGAGCGTATAGGCTACTAGCTTGAATGTGTGAATATCAAGCAAGACATAGTAATATCAACATTGTGTTTAAAGTCTCCTGGATATGTGTCAATAATAAAATTAAAAGCTATCCAAACATGCAGTAGCGGCCATTTTCTATATGCTTCACATATTTGAATATTGCCTCAGACTACTGCAATACCTCAGATCATCTCTGTAAAATTTGCAGGATTTAGTGTCAGAGGCTCAGATGAAAAATATGTGTTATTCTAATACATTCCTGGAAAAATGTATTCCCAGCTACATTTTCTACTGAAATATTATTTTCCCTCAGGACTTCTACATATGAAAAATTAATAATGTTTTCATGTTATTATTTAGCAACTGAACTTTCATTATTGTATCTGACAGAGCAGCAGGTGTTAACAGCTGGAAACAATGAATATGGGAGCTGAAAGGAACCAGATGTGGCCCTCATTTGGGGTTTGATAGTTATTTAAATAATGTGCTCAATATTAATGGATCTTGTATTAACTTTTCTTGCCTCCCTAATGCAGGGCATCAAATTATATGCTTCTCAGTTAAGTTGCTTTCATTTTATCTCCTCTCATAAAATAAGGTGACCAGACGTCCCGATTTTGGCGGGACAGACCCGCTTTTTAATGCTTTGTCCCGCGTCCCGCCTGCCCTCTTAAAAAGTCCCGATTTTTGAGCCCCCGCTTCTTCCTCCAGCCAGACGCGCGCCCGAGCGACAGGCTTCCGATTCAGTCCCCTCTATTCACAGGGTGGGGCGGGGCGGGGCAGAGCGAACCCTGGGGGGGGAGCGCCACTTTGCACTTGTCCCATGAGGCCATGCTAAGTGTGCCGCGGCAAAAGGGGCGGGGCATGGCGGGGCGCGCGTCCTACCTGAGACTTTTCCCGGTAGCAGCTCCAGTCGCGTTCCTTGCTAATAGCGTCCAGAGCAGAGCAGCCCCTCCCAGAAGATCGCGAGACGTTATCTTCTGGGAGGGGCTGCTCTGCTCTGGGCGCTAATTAGCAAGGAACGCGACTGAAGCTACCGGGAAAAGTCCCAGGTAGGACGCGCGTCTCGCGCTGGGGGTTGGGGGGGCGGGGCAGGACTGGCGGATGGGACGGGGCGCACGTCCGACCTGGGACTTTTCCCAGTAGAGTAGCAGAGCGTGATGAGCATGACGCGAGGGGGGAGCCGCCAGGGACTGCGAAAGGCCGCTCACAGCTGGATTCCCATCCCTGCATCAGCAACTTCTCAGCAAAATGAAGACCGGCGGTGGAGCCGCGCCACTGCTTCCCCATTGGTTCGCTCGCTCTTCCTCGTGCGAAGACAAAGACGGTGCTGATTGGCCAGAAATCGCATTCCTCCCACTCTGCTTGGGTCAGCCAAGAGGTTCCCCCGGGCTCCATTTCTTTGCTGCGCTTGGTGGATCTGCTCCACAGGGGGAAAAGTCTCCCATTTCGAGAGCGGGGGGGGGGTGTACTTAGGGACGGCGATTTCCTTTCCCAGTTTCTGTTTCGTCTTACTGTCTCTGCCTTAACCTTACTGCTACACATTAAGATTCCTTTCACCTTTGTCAACAACAAGTGAGCCTTGTGTTGTCGTGTATATAACTGACTACCTTGATTTAGGAGGCGCAAACCTGAGGGACTGAGAATTAATGCCGTCCGGAGTCATCTTGTAGAGATGGACGGCATAGAAATGTAAATAAATAAAATAAAATGCAGCCAAACATTCTTCCAGGGGGAACACCTTTATGGATTGTAAAGAATACTATACTCTTCTCAGTCGCGTTCCTTGCTAATTGGCGCCCAGAGCAGAGCAGCCTCTTCCAAAAGATAACGTCTCGCGATCTTCTGGGAGGGGCTGCTCTGCTCTGGACGCTATTAGCAAGGAACGCGACTGAAGCTACCGGGAAAAGTCCCAGGTAGGTAGGACGTACAGTGGCCTCCCGCGTCCCCCCTCCCCCCTCCCCCCCACCTCACCTGGACGCCGACATTTGCTGTTTTGCCCTCTGCGCATGCGCAGCGTTCTGCGCATGCGCAGAGGGCAAACTCAAATGGAGAAACCCACCCCCGTCAATGGTGTCCCGCTTGAAGAAAAAAAAATCTGGTCACTTTATCATAAAAGGAAGTACTTATTAACCTATAGAAAACACCTATTTGCTAATCTGTAAGGAAATGGCATTTCTTAGATTGCAAATGCATGGGCCATAACTCATGTGTTGTGTCCAATTCTTTATATTTCTTGATTAAGCCACTAGCAAAAAAAGTCTTCCAAAAATATCACATATTTGCTGCCTAAAGATTTTCCTCTGCTGACTTGGATCCTACGGAGTGAAGCCCCAGAACTATTAACTTACTCAGTCACCTGAATATTACATCCTGTTTAACTCAGAGAAAGATTTCTGCTAGAATCTCAGTAAAAAGTTTTCATATTCCCTGGTGACCTGATTCTGTAACTGAAGACTGAACCTGGATTATTCTGCACTGAAAGGAATACATTCTAGCTCTGAACTAAGATCCTCTCCTAAGCAGCTTGTCCTAATTAGGAAAAACTTCTTTTAATGAATAATCTAAAATTATACAGTGAACCATAATACGAGGGAATGCTTAACACACTTTAGAAACACAGAGGAGAGGAAAATGAAACAGTTCAGGGAGGAAACAAGAGTTCCTTGAATCTGGACAATAGCGAAGAGTGTGACAAAGAGATTCAGAGTACAGGTAGTCCTCAGTTTATGAGCATAATGGAGCCTACCCATCATGATTTTAGGTCATGATGGTTATAAAATAAATCGATCATGTGACAGATGCAATTTTTACAACTTGAACACAGCATTCATAAAGCAGCCACTGTGCTTGTTAAGAAAATCATGGGTGCAGTTTTACCAAAAACCAGAAGTGCTGGTTTTTGGCAAAACCATTATAAAACATGGTTATGAGAGTATGGTGGGGAGGGAGAGGGGGACTTAGACTAGATGATGCTTGCAACTCCTTCCAATTGCCCAGTTTTAGGATTCTATGAACCCCAAACTATTTTTCTTAACTACAGCTGTTAATTGTTGTTGCCTTGACACGCATTTGCAGAGATGTGAATGTATGAAAGCTTCCAACTGCACTAGGTTCTCTTTGGAACCCTATTTTTTTTGGCTAGTTTTTCAAGGGTTCTAAGAATATTTGATTTTGACCACTTCCTGAACTAGAGCCTCACCCGAGAGATCGATGCAGATGTGAACCAAGGGATAAATACATCCAAGATTCTTTAAAGATGCCCTAAAAAAATCTAGTCACTAGTCAATAAAGAAGGCAAAACACATTCATGGGGGCTCTCCTTACAACCAAGAGAGAGACAGAGAGATGAGCATTAATACTGACCTCTGTTGCCATTCCCAAATATTTTTGTTTTCAAGATCTGATCTACATAAGAACTTCTGCCTAATCAGGACATCCCAAAATAGACATTCTGTGTTGGGAAACATTTCTGATAGCTTGCTTAGGAATCTTAGGAGTCCGATAGCTTAGAGCAGCGGTTCCCAACCTGGGGGTCGGGACCCCTTTGGGGGTCGAACATCCTCAGCTCCCCCCCCACTGCCACAAGCCTGGCCATATTGCGCCCCACCACCCGCGCCCCCACCGCGCTCCACCCTGCTGCCGCCATTTGGGTTATTTTACCATCTGCGCATGCGCAGCATGCTTTGCGCATGCGCAGAGGGTAAAAGAACCCAAATGGCAGCGGCGGGGTGGGTCACAGTGGGGGCACGGGGGGTGGGGCATGGGGCGCGGCATTAGGAAGGTTGGGAACCACTGGCTTAGAGGATGTTGTAATAGCTGTAAAACCAAAAACAAAGCATGCCCACTTCTTCCTCAAATGGTTTTTGTATAATGCTCTAAAACACCTGCTCATGCATGGAAACAGTTTGTGAAGCTTTCCTTAGTTTAGCTGACCAAAGGCCGCTTTTGATTCACTCTCATATTTCAAAACTTACTCGGAAGCAGTGTGTGATTTTCAGTCATAGAAATGAGATTCTGCCGTCAGTAACTTGAGAACTCCATCTTTGATGGTTCAGCAGCTCAGGTGTGAAAGGGTTGCAGAGGCCGGGAAGAAAAAGATCCCACCAAACTCAACTCTTACCTCATCATTGCTGAGATCAGTTTTCCCAATGCTTGCCAGGGAGTTGCGGTTCCAATACATTTTGTAAAATACAAAGTTGGGAAAGCTATGATACATGTCGGCCACTCAGGTCAAGGGCATTATTATTATTAGATTTCTTTTTCTTATCCTGTCTTTTATTTATATCAAGGCAGCAAATACTCCCAGTGCTCTTTTCTCCTCTTATTGTCCCCACAACAACAAATTTGCAAAGTGGGTTCAACCAAGAGAATGATTGACCCAAAGTCCCACAGCCAGGTTTCATGCTGTAGGAGGGACTCGAACTCACCATCTCCTGGTTTCTAAGGCCAGCATGTTCACCACTACATCAAACTGGTTCTCTTATATAATACATGGTTAATTCTAGCAGGTAAGCAAGTGACAAAAGAGTATGAAGGTAGTCCATTCATTCAGCATAAGAACTTGGGATGGTTCTTGGAGTGTCAGCCATTGCAGCATCCCTCTGTCATGTGACCATGATTTGGGTGCTGGCTAATAATTATGACATTACAGCATCCCATATGTCACGTGATCATCATTTGCAACCTTCTTTGCTGGCTTAGGACAAGCATAGTCAATGTGGAAGTGGGTAGGTGGTCACAGATGGTGACCACATGAGATCCTCACTTAACAACCCTCAGTCATTTGCTTAACAGCAGCAAATGGGAGTGTCAAAACTTCTGTCACTAGGTGGCGCGGTCATATGATGCCATGCTTTAGGAATGCATTGCTTAGCAACAGCAATTCCGGTCCCAATTGTCATAGTTAACCAAGAACTACCTCTAGTTTAATAGGAAGTGAACAAAACTAAAGATGATATATACTAATATTAAAGAAACTTTAAAGTGGCAATCTTTTCAACCCTAAAGCTTGACGCTAACGAAATCACTAATATTTTCCAACCAATTTCACATTTACTTCTTCAGATGAGAAAATGTAATCATGCAATATAAACAAATGGAATATTTATTGCAATGTATTCCTAAATTCTCAATTCAAAGCTGTCTTTGCATCCTTGCAATCTTTAGAATTGCAAATATATTCTGGGCTAACGATTTGCAAATCTTGCTCTATAAAGGATCCCTGATGAGCTTCTAAATTGAGGAGAAATCACTAATTGGGCCTGAAGTTGCAATTGCCATAGAGACATAGCTGAGGAATTTACAATCAATGCTTCCCTGAGAAAAGTGAGATGAATGATGTGGACGAGTCTATCTGGTGAAATATCTGATCACTTACCTTTTTAGTCAACATCGATCTTTAATCACTTGTTATGTAACATTTTACCCCAATCCAGATTGTAAGGGGACAAAAGAGAGGGAAATAAATAATAAGCAGGCAGCTTATGGAAGCCAGAAAAATCATTTGTCTGCAACAGGAAGGTGGCGTTTCTCTGCACACTCTGTTCACAGCATCATCTATCACTGTGAACATTGTCAGTATACTGTGAGAACAAAGATTGGCTCTATATTGAAGAAGAGTGGTTCTGCAGAAGTCATATAGCGATAGGAGCCAAATCCTAAGAAATGGCAGGGATGAAGGAACGATGCCAAGATAATGGGAGGAGTCCCATTTTGGAGGTGGCTACAGGTAGTCCTCGACTTACGACCACAATTGAGCCCAGAATTTCTGTTGCTAAGCAAGACAGTTGTTAAGTGAATTTTACCCCATTTATGACCGTTTTTACCTCAGTTGGTGAAACACTGCAGTTAAGGTAGTAACACGGTTGTTAAGTGAATCTGGCTTCTCCCTTGACTTTGTCAGAAAGTCATAAAAGGTGATCACATGACCCTGGGAGACTTCAGCCGTCATAAATATGAGGCCAAGAGCCTAAATTATGATCCTGTGATTATGGGGATGCTGCAACTGTCGTAAGTGTGAACAACAGTTATAAGTCATTTCTTTTTCAGTGCCATTGTAACTTCAAATGGTCACTAAATGAATTATTGTCAGTTGAGGACTACCTGTAGTATATTAGTAGAAGATCCATAACTTCCTCCCCCTGTCCACACTAACTCTTTTTATCCATTTTAATTTTAATATTAATATTTTAATTTTCGCTGCCCTGTGTTTTAATGTAATCCTGTGATTGTTTTATTTAGTTATTTATGGTATTGGAAGCTGCCCAGAATCACCTGATAGTGAGAGGAGCAGCATATAAATGAAATAGATAGATAGATGATGATAGATGATGATGATAGATAGATAGATAGATAGATAGATAGATAGATAGATAGATAGATAGATAGATAGATAGATAGATAGATAGATAGATAGTATCTATCACTCAGGAGGTTTGTTAGATTTGAAAGATCTATTCTTGCCCAACAAAATTGGTAGATAGTATCTGTATAGTATTTCTATACAGCATCTGACTGCTGCTATTTAGATGTCATATCTTATCTCCTAAGTTCCACATTTGGCATCTTTAGAGAATATTATTTTTCTTTATGTATGCCTTTGTCCTGTTGACTTTATAACTGGCATTCTTTACCTGAGTTTTAGTTTGCCAATTCTTCTGCAAATTGGTGCGATCCATTTTTTTTTAGCAACTTCACAGTGCAATTCTATCAATAGCTAGGGAGGAACGAAGAAGTGAGGGAAGGAGAGAAGGCAGAAGGTGCCAAACCTTTTATCTGTCATTCATAATGTAGAATTTGGAATCAACCAATAAAACAGATGGGCAAGAGCTGCAGAACAGAGAAAAGGAAGTCTTTGCACAGTGGAATTTGCTGCCATAAGAAAGGGACAGTCATAAATTTAGAAAGTTTTAAAAGGAGATAAAAGATATATTCATGCCAGGATAAAGTTATCAGTGGAATGAGTTTTAAGAGTGATTTGCTTCTCCAAGGACTGTCATAAAAAAATGTCTCCTCCAAGTCAGGATTGACTCTTGGTGATGGTGACTTATGGACAGGTTCTTCTGGAGCTTTTCTTCCATTTCCTGTTCTAATGTACATCCCTAGTACTCTCTGGAGATCTCCCACTCCGGTTTTGATCGGGCTCAACCCTGCTTAGCTTCTCAGCCTTGACTACTGCCAAGTGCCAGAAGCATGTCACTCAATACCATCCAGTTTGCCCCATCACTACTCCCTGTGTGATGGAATGGATGTTTTTTATTTTATTTTATTTATTTATTTATTTTATTTTATTTATTTTATTTGTCAAACATGTACAGGATAGTAGTTGTTTGTATAAACATAACATAAGAAAAAAGTACTGATAAAAGAGGACAATAGGAGGACAGTAGGACAGGGACGGTAGGCACAGTGGTGCGCTTAAGCACGCCCCTTACAGACCTCTTAGAAATGGGGAGAGGTCTACTGTAGACAGTCTAAGGTTAAAGTTTTGCGGGTTTGGGGAAGAAACCACAGAGTCAGGTAGTGCATTCCAGGCATTGATCACTCTGTTGCTGAAGTCGTATTTTCTGCAGTCGAGTTTGGAGCGGTTTACATTAAGTTTGAATCTATTGTGTGCTCGTGTATTATTGCAGTTGAAGCTGAAGTAATCATTGACAGGAAGGACTTTTTGATATATGATTTTATGAACTACATTTAGATCAGATCGGAGGCGACGTAGTTCTAAATTGTCTAATCCCAATATTTCAAGTCTGGTGGAATAAGGTATTTTATTGCGAGCAGAGGAGTGGAGGACTCTTCTTGTGAAATATTTCTGGACTCTCTCGATATACAGATCTCCTACTTGTTCCCAGTCCACCACAAAAGTATCATGTGACTATATTTTCCAGCTGCATTTCAGATGTTTTCCAAACATGAGATTTTTCTTTCAACCCGAGGACAGTGAAGTCCTTCAAAGTGCATGCTCTCATTCATTTTGTTTTGAGCATAGGGACTGCCTAAGCTCCAACTGTCCATAGCACTTGGTCTGTCTCTCTTCCTCCAGCGCACGGGTGTCAAACCTGTGGCATCAATTTGCCATCACGTGACGTTTCGTGATGTTTTTCCCATTCGCGGAGCTGGGGTGGGCATGGCCTGCGCGTGACACATCCGGCCAGCAAGGCTGTCAGTTTGACACCCCTGCTCTAGCAGCTAGTTGCTGCCCAATGGAACCATATAGTTCTGGGTTCTGGTGTTCTCAGATGGATACAGCTGCAATTTTTAAAAATTATCTTGTTGATCCATTGATGGCCCATTAAGTCAATGAAACCTCCTTGCTCTGAGTTCCTCTTCTCTAAGAGCTTTTTTGATGTACTCAACCCTTACAACTCCTGGTGGATGATTTTTTCAGTCTCTGCCCAGTCTGAAGCATGTTCTCCTTGCTCTCTTCTCCAATATGTCCAGTATTGCAATAGCTCTATTTATTTATTTATTTATTTGTCAAACATGTATAGGATAGTAGTAATTTGTATAAACATAAGTAAAAAGTACCGATAAAAGAGGACAATAGGACAGTAGGACAGGGACGGTAGGCACAGTGGTGCGCTTATGCACGCCCCTTACAGACCTCTTAGAAACGAGGAGAGGTCGACTGTAGACAGTCTAAGGTTAAAGTTTTTGGGGTTTGGGGAAGAAACCACAGAGTCAGATAGTGCATTCCAGGCATTGATCACTCTGTTGCTGAAGTCGTATTTTCTGCAGTCGAGTTTGGAGCGCTTTACATTTAGTTTGAATCTATTACGTGCTCGTGTATTGTTGCGGTTGAAGCTGAAGTAGTCATTAACAGGAAGGACATTTTGGTATATGATTTTATGAACTACATTTAGATCAGATCAGAGGCGACGTAGTTGTAAATTGTCTAATCCCAGTATTTCAAGTCTGGTGGAATAAGGTATTTTGTTGTGAGCGGAGGAGTGAAGGACTCTTCTTGTGAAATGTTTCTGGACTCTCTCGATTGTATTTATGTCTGATATGCAGTGCGGGTTCCAGACAGGTGAGCTATATTCCAGAATTGGTCTAACAAATGTTCCCCTTTGTTTTGAATTAAAAAAAAGAGTTGCAATATTGGCACAATACTTACAAAGCTTCAAAGAACCAGTTTTCAGCTTGCCTCCAGAAGTTGTGGGTGCTCCATCATTGAGGATATTTAGAGAGAGATTGGACAGCATTTGCCTGACATGGTCTAATAGGGTCTCTATGCTTAGGCAGGGGGTTGGATTAAAAGACCTCCAAGGTCCCTTCCAACGCTGTTGTTCTGTTCTATTCTAACCCTTATTGAATCTGTGTAACTGGAGAGTGGGAGTATAAAGATATTGATAAAGTGCTTGCAGGAACTGGGATGGTCAAATTAGACTGGGTAGGTGTAGATCTGTGTATTTACTTCTTGTTTGGAACATGCCCCATGTTCCTCTCCATGGGTGCTCTCCTCTGCCATCCTTCTAAAGTATGTCATAAGTGAATGCTTTTTTTTGTAAGTAGAAAGCAGCAGCAGAAACATGTAGGAGGTCCAGGGGTGAAATTCAGCAGGTTCTGACAGGTTCTGGAGAACCGGTAGCGGAAATTTTGAGTAGTTCGGAGAACCGGAAAATACCACCTCTGGCTGGCCCCAGGAGTGGGGAGGGAATGGGGATTTTGCAATAACCTTCCCCCAGGAGTGGGGTGGGAATGGAGATTTTGCAGTATCCTTCCCCCCAGGAGTGGGGAGGGAATGGTGATTTTGCAGTATCCTTCCCCTGGAGTGGGGAGGGAATGGTGATTTTGCAGTATCCTTCCCCTGGAGTGGGGTGGGAATGGAGATTTTGCAGTATCCTTCCCCCAAGGGGAGGAAATGGGGATTTTGCAATATCCTTCCCCCAGGAGTGGGGTGGAAATGGAAATTCTGCAGTATCCTTCCCCTGCCACGCCCACCAAGCCACTCCCAAAGAACCGGTAGGGAAAAATTTTGAATTTCACCCCTGAGGAGGTCCATTCAGGTATGAATTAAAGTCAAATAATTTTTACAAACATGTTGGCAGTGCTACATGGAACGCATTGCGGTAGTCCAGCTGCAAGGTAGTTTATGAGCAATCATTTGAAGGGCCTCCTAGTTGATGAAAGATTCAAATAGTACAAGATGAACATGTACAATGGCCCTTCTGGCCACAGCTGCCACTTGCACATAGCTGAAATGCAATTCATCAAAGAACAGCAGTGAAAAAGTCCTTGATCCAGGGGGCCAAATAGGCATATCCCCCCACCTTGACATGCCAAGTCTGTTCCTCTCCATCCAGATCAAGAAAGCCTCCAAACACTTGGGTTAATGCACGTCTACATTAGTATATGCCACCCTGCACAATTCAGCCCTGCCTCTCTACATAAACTTCCTTTGTTGGAGGTCCCCCTCCCCCTTTTTCCCCCTTTTTGTATTTGTGGAAGTTCTCAAGGTATTACATGACTTTAAAATGAAAAATGGCCTTCCTAATACACTCTGGATAATAAAATGAATTATGAAGGACTTTAACTCTGGCTATCAGCACTTTAGAGCTTTCCAGCCAAATTTCAGCAAGTCCGGAATGCAATGAATTACAAAGACTTTTGACACTCGAAAGTGTCAGTAACTTTCGAGGTCTAGTGATTGGTTTGTAGTGACAAGTTTCTGCAGTTTGCAAAAGTGAAGCTTACCTTTTAGGCAAGATAGAATAGAATAGAATAGAATTCTTTATTGGCCAAGTGTGATTGGACACACAAGGAATTTGTCTTTGGTGCATATGCTCTCAGTGTACATAAAAGAAAAGATACATTTGTCAAGAATCATGAGGTACAATACTTAATGATTGTCATAGGGTACAAATAAGCAATCAGGAAACTATCAATATTAATATAAATCGTAAGGATACAAGCAACAAGTTACAGTCATAAGTGGGAAGAGATGGGTGATAGGAATGATGAGAAGACTAATAGTAATAGTAATGCAGCCTTAGTGAATAGTTTGACATTGACATTGACATTGAATAGTGTGGAGGGAATTATTTGTTTAGCAGAGTGATGGCGTTCGGGAAAAAACTGTTCTTGTGTCTAGTTGTCTTGGTGTGCAGTGCTCTATAGCGTCGTTTTGAGGGTAGGAGTTGAAACAAGATGGCAAATGACTTGAAAACACTAAGTGCGTTATCCTAATGTTTAAATATATCGCATTTTACATGAAGTTTTTTTGGCCAGTTTGGCTTTGAAAAAGGATTGGACATCAACCAATTCAAGATATGGACAGAGGTGGCTCACTTTTTTTGTTATTAAACAGAATGCAATTACAAATCACAAAACTTGAGCATCCTTCCTCAGACACAGATGTGAACAGATGTGCTGTTTTGCTTTGCCAATGTGTTTTTTGTGCATACACACCTATGCAGAGACCTAAGAAGATCCCCGAAGCAGTCATCCTGAGGTTTTTGGACAAGTAGTCCTCAACTCACCTTAACCACAACTGAGCCCAAAATTTCTGTTGCTTAGTGAGACAGTTGCTAAGTGAGTTTCGCTCCATTTGACAGTCTTGTCAGAATTGTTAGGTGAATCATTGCAGTTGTTGAGTTAATAATTGAATCTGGCTTTCCCATTGACTTTGCTTGTCAGGAAGTTTGCAAAACACATGACCCTGGGACAGTGCAACCATCAGAAAGATGAACCACTTGCCAGCATCTGAACTTGGCTCTCGTGACCACAGGGAAAGGGATGCAGCAATGCTAATAAGTGTGAAAAATGGTCATAAGTCACTTTTTTCAGTGCTGTCAAACTTTGAATGGTCACTAAGCGAAGAGTTGCAAGTCGAGGATTTACCTTTGAAAAAAAATAGCCTTACAGATGCTTTGCCCAGCCTGATTAGGACAGAGAAAACTTATGCGGCAAAATTTCAGGGTTTTCACTTAGCCCAATGATTAGGCTAAGCTTGGACTGTATCAGTAGTGGGTTTCACTTACCTTCGCTACTGGTTTGGAACTGTGAATGTGCGCACTCGCTTTGCTTGTGCGCGGCACTTCTGCTCATGCGCAGATCGTCCGTGATGATATCCGCTCGGTTTGCCCGAACCGGGGTGAACCGGTAGCAACTCACCACTGGACTGTATATATGATTTCCTCAGGGTTCCTTTCCACTGTAAACTTTTCTTTTCCTCCCCAGGTCTTCAGAAGCAGCTTGAAGGTGATTGTATTTCATGATTGTATTTCCTTCTGCTGATTCGAGAATAAAGAGCAAGAATCACTGCCTTGCCATGATCTGCATCGTTTCCAGCAGCAAAGTCCATGTTCTACCCCAGGTCCCCAAACACGACAAACCCCCTGAAGTGAATTCAAAGATTCCTTTAAATAGGAGTCCCGGCAGCCCTGGCAAAAAATTTCTCGCTCACCGCAGGCTAACAAGTTCGGCCGGCTGGAAGATGACAGCTATCTGCCACATCTATTCATCTCCGCCTGCTGCCTTTTATCCCCAGAGCTAGGGTGGGGCTTCGCTAGCAGTGGTGGCTCTTCCTTCCCAAGGATCGGCCCATGGATTTCCACTGCTCTTCTCTCCTCTGCTTTCTGTGCATCCACATGTCAGGCACTGGACTCAATTATTCCTCTTCTTCCTCATCAGCCTCCTCCAGACCTGGGGGCTGTTGACCAGGGGTGGGTTCTATTTACCTTCCCTACTGGTTCGCATCTCGTCAGAAGTGCGTGTTTTGCCCCTGTCACGTTGCGCAAATGACCCTCTGCATGTGCGCAGAAGCTTTTAAGGAGCGGCGCCCAGAGAACCGGTTCGGGGGCATAGCCAGCCGGCTATCATTGCCAGTTCAGCAAGCGGGGGCAAATTTTTGCCACCGGTACGGGAGAACTGGTCCAAACCAACAGCAACCTACCACTGCTGTTGACTCACCATCTGAAGGCTGACGGATGGCCCAGGCTCTGCCTCTGTCTCTTTCTCTGCCAGCTCCATTCCCTCTCCTCCCTCGGAGCTCTCAGGTTGCCTTGATGCTGACCCTGACTCCCATGCCGCCGCCGCCTCCTCCTCCTCCTCCTCCTCCTCCTCCTCCTCCTCCTCCTCCTCCTCCTCCTCCTCCTCCTCCTCCTCCTCTGATTCAGTTGTTGGAAGGGCCGGCGTCTGACAGGCCACAACAATCCACTTCTCACTCCCACTCCATTCAGATCAACTTCTTCTTCTTGTCCACTATATAGCGCCTTCACAAAAGCCTGGCCTGAATGCCTCAGATCTCCTGTTATTGCTAGGCTCAAAGCATATCTAATCTGAAACCCACTTGGAGGACCTGCTAATAGAAAACCTGGCTAGACGTGGTTTAAATCATAATGAACTGGGTGAGGATTAAGGTGGGGATTATGACGAGTCAAAGCAGGACTAGTGCTGGCTCATTGCTCATCCTTCAGCTTCTAGCTCCCATGAAAACCTTTACCATTTCTTACATTTTTAAGAAGAAATCTAAGATATTGAGTATAGAAAGTGCTCGAAGGCTGGGAATGAAGGGCCAGGGCATCCCATACCCTGAGAAAAATGTAGGGGACTTTTGACAAATGTGTCCTTAGTATTTCTATTGATTCAATGATATTACTTAGGATGGTAACCTTCTTTGGTCTGTATGGCTAGTGGCATGCAAAGGATGAAGCAAAAAGAATTATTCAATGGATTCTCATTGTTCCAATTTCATTCAATTAAAAAAAAGTCCTTTAGTTAGGATCTGAATCTTGATCTCAATGAATTAATCACCTAGATCAGGGGTGTCACGTGCAGGCCACACCCACCCCAGCTCTGCGAAGAGAAAAATCATCACGATACGTCACGTGACATCAACGTGACGCAGCGAGTTTGACACCCGTGACCTACATCATCTAATTCTGTCTAAAATACAGGTGTTATAGCATTATTGCTATTATTACAGTAATAAGTGCCTTCAATCAGCAGAAGAGAAGAGACCTGGAGGCAGCAGAAGAGAAGAAGAAGAACTGGAGAAAATCACAAAATATAAACACCTGCAAATGAAAATAAAGCAATTGTGGCAAAACAAAGCAAAGAAAGTGCCAATTCTCATAGGTGCCTTGGATGCAATCCCAACAACTGGAGCATCATTTGAACAGCATTGGCATTGACAAAACCATCATCAGTCAATTGCAAAAGGCAGCTTTACTCGGAACATCCTACATCCTGATACTATATCTTTAACACCATCGGACATCCACATCTGCCTATTCCAGATCCTTGGAAAGGATTCAATAGGTGGGTAAAATGGCTAAATCCAATCTGCACACCTGGCTGACTCTGAGAGCAATTCATAGTATGCAGACTGTAAGTGCCTAATTAATTTAATTATTTAGCTGCTCATAACATCCTGGTGATCTTGGTAGCTAATATTTAAAAACACAATATAATATGAACATAAAGCATAAACAACCAAGTTAAAAACTACTACAAACTGAACAACTTCATGGGTTTCAACTAATTATTGAACTCCGATGTGTGGGGAATTATTATTACTATTAATAATAGATACAAGTACTAATGATTAATTATTATTTAATATTATTTAAATTAAAAATATTATTAAAATATTTTAATAATATTTTAATCCCTCCTTGGTTCTTGAGGGGGAGAAATTAGCTCCCTCAGAACGGGTTCGCAATTTGGGTGTCCTCTTAGACCCACAGCTAAAATTGGAGCAACATCTTTCAGCTGTGGCTAGGGGGACCTTTGCACAAGTACGTCTTATGCACCAATTGCGACCCTACTTGGAGAAGGAAGCACTTCTCACAGTCGCTCATGCCCTTATCACCTCACGGCTGGATTACTGCAATGCGCTCTACATGGGGCTATAGCTAACTTTGGATGACCATAATAATAAATACCCAGGATAGGATGTTTAGTTTTCTAGCTTCTGGTGTTCAGAGCCAAACATGAATCATGGTGGACAGTGTCTGATTTTGTTTAAACTGAAATGAAATATTTTCAAAATTTTTCAGTCTAACCTAAACTAAATATTCTGCATGAAAGTCGTGGTGGTGCAGTGATTAGAATGTAGTATTGCAGGCTAATTCTGCCGACTGCCAGCAGTTCAATTTTGACCGGCTCAAGGTTGATTCAACCTTCCATCCTTCTGAGGTTGGTAAAATGAGGACCCAGATTGTTGGGGGCAATATGCTGTCTCTGTAAACCGCTTAGGGAGGGCTGTAAAGCACTATGAAGCAATATATAAGCCCAAGTACTGTTGCTGTGATAGACAACCCTAATAATTAGGTCCATTACCATAAAGCATTTTAAATATTGCAAGTAAAGAACAACAACAACCACAAAATCCCTGCTGTCTTGAAATACTGTATTAGGTATCACTGCTCTTGCAGTTTAATTAAAATATTATTTTATAAGTCCTTACTGCAGGCATTATAGGACAAAAACCAAGAGAGCACAAACAGAAGAGCCAGAGTGGTTGAAATACACAAAGCTGCTTGCAGTGATATTTCTGTCGAAACTAATCTAACCCGATTGAGATATTTTCAGCTGAATCCAGCTGAGGGTTGTTCTTCCTTGCTCACACAACCATAACTGTTTCTTCAGCAAAGTAAAGCAGCTTGCTCAATTGCTTATTTTTGCATGAACGGACATATTTGCCATCCTTCTAGTAATAAAGAAATACAAATAATTGTGCTGCTATTTTTTTTAATGTCTCATATGATGGAAAAGCGCACAGAAATCAGGCTTCGTCAAAAGGATGACACCGGAGACGACCCATTCCAATGGATGGCACTATAACCCTGTGGCAGTCCAGTGCTCTGCCATCAGTGTTCAAGCCATTCACTAAAGAATGTAATTCTTCACTGCACAACATGGCCTGCAATAGTTTAGATCAGTAAGCAGTGAAACAACTGAGGAATGGATCTATCAATGACTATTAGCTAGAATAGCTACATTTTACCTTTAAAATTAGACTGAATAGTCTTGTAAGAGCCGAGGTGGCACAGCAGTTAGAGTGCAGTACTGCAGGCTACTTTAGCTGACTGTGATCCACAGGTCAGCAGTTCAAATCTCACCGGCTCAAGGTTGACTCAGCCTTCCATCCTTCCGAGGTAGGTAAAATGAGGACCCAGATTGTTGGGGGCAATGTAAATATACATTGCTTACTGGTGTAAACCGCTTAGAGAGTGCTTGCACTATGAGGCGGTATATAAGTCTCACTAATAAAATAAATAAATAAATAAAGAGCAAGCAAACTGGCTGGGTGATTTTGAGGTAGTTCCTCTCTTTCTCAGCACAAACTTGCTCACCGGATTGTAGTTCCGGGAGAGTTCCGGGTCCAATTATTTCAACATCCCAACTGGAGACAACCCCCAGTCACTCCCATCCAGGTGCAGGCTGAGTGTCCTTGACTCCCATAGAAAGAATTTTGTTATGGCTAATCCTCCACCGCTCCTTGCAATCCCCCCTCCCGTTTTCCCATGTGGCACTAAATGTGGCAGCCCTGAAGCTCCAAAGAAAAAGATGGCTTCCAGGACTGACAATAGGTGGAGAAAGTAACATTAGGTATGTTTGCCACCTTGAGTTGTTTATAAAAAACAATAAAGGCTTAAAATAAATAAATAAATGGATAAAATATGGGGACAGGAGAAGAGAGGGATGGCATCCCTAAGATTGACAGATCTCGGTTGCAAAAATTGAGATTAACACTAGATGGCAGCAGAGAGATCGCCCTAGTGATCACCTGGATTTTTGCAACCCAGAGCTGATAGCTCTAAGCACCACATTTGCTTCTTGGTATGAATGTCCCTGACTGGTACAACAGAAGTATGAAGCAGTTGGAATAATTTCCTCTGATTCATCCCAGTTTTTAAATCCTGAACATCTACTAGTACATGTGTTTGATCCTTGCATAAAGTAAGTGTGTGTCTCTGTGTCTGTGTGTGCACAACACAGCTTTTTAGCCTGCAGACAACATAACTAAATCTTTGCAACTGCTGAGTGATAATCCTATAATCCAGGCTATCCCAAACAGCCAATATTAACCACATGGTATAACACTGCAATGTTTTAGGCGTCCTAATTACTGCAATTAAAAACCTTTGAGAAGCACAGAATTATGCACGCAGTGAGCCTCCTTAAAAAAAACGGTAACATGAACTTCTATAACATCTGTTTCTCCTCTCAGCTTTCTGAAAAGAGATTGTTGCTTGCTCTCTCTTTCCTTTTTGCTTTTGTTTTTAATTATGTAAAAGATTCTAACTGTTGATTTATTACGCCCAGAACAAATTGTGTCTTTGGAACATGCTGCACTTCAATTACTTGGCTTAGCCGTTGTCAATACATATGCAAGGCCCAGCAGTCAATTCAGCCTCTGAATAGATAATACACCAACAATGTATTACGTTTAATATAGATTAATGTGAGTTGTTTCCCTCTGCATGTATGTACACAAGTACAAATAATTAAGATTAATTTCCACCAGATATAATGGCCTTCATTGTGCATGGTGCCATAAAACTCTTCTTTAATAGCTGTTAATTGGATGTATTTGCATTCACGGTGAAATCCTGATTAGTCTTGTTCCCTTACAACTTCCCCCGCCAACATCATCCACAGGGCTTTGTGTTTAGAAAAAGATTTACAACAAGGGAGTTGCTGGCTGGCAATATCGTTTGGGAGCCAAACACAGCTGCTAGGGATACCCGAAAAATACATTGAAAAATGCCCAAAGCTAAATGATTTGCTGCCCAAAGCTAAATGATGTGCTGCAAAAATCTGAATGACCACTAGATGGCAGCCAAGAATTACAGTTTTGTGGACTATTTGATACCATTTAATTATTCTCTCTCTTTGAATGGTTACTAAATGAACAATTGTAAGTCGAGGACTACCTGTAGACTACTCACAGCCCTTGGCAGCGGTGAAATGCTCCCGGTTCGCTTTTACCTGTCGGTCGTTGGAGAGCCGATCGCAAAGGCAGCGCGACACTCAGCCCACCCGCCGGGACACCGCCATTTGAGTTCTTTTACCCTCTGCGCATGCACAAAGCGTTCTGTGCATGTGCAGAGGGTACAAGAACTCAAATGGCGGTGTCCCAGCGGGTGGGCGGAGCGTCGCGCTGCCTTCGCGATCGGCTCTCTGATGACCGACAGGTAAAAACGAACCGGGAGCATTTCACCCCTTTGAGGTAATCCAGGTTAGGCAAAAGAACTACAAGAAATATTAGAAATTTATTTAGATTTGTTTATTTTACTTTATTTTATTTTATTTCCATTTCCATTTCATTTCATTTTGGAGTTCCCTATATCCCTGATAGAGGGATGATGAGGGGTATACAAAAACACATAAAAATATAAAGCCTTATAAAAAACAATTAAGTACAAGGATAAAATAATTACAATTTAAAATTTTATTGATTCGGGCTCTATTATAATGGTATCTTTAAGTCCTGGTGAGTTTCTTCTTCTCTTCCTCTTATATCAAAGACAATCAAGAAATTTCGTCTTTCTTTCTCACATGTTCTTGTTTTCCCAGATTGAGCTCATATTTTGCTGAGAGTGTCTGCATATTTTCTCCAACATCTTCTCTCCCCCCCCACATCTATGGGTTTTACTTTTACTAGAAGAACCCTTGACTGTACCACTTGTCTCCTCACTTTGCACTTTCTTTGGCGTGTTACCTGTAACTTTTAAAGTGGAGGAAAGACCCTCTAATACTTTAATAGCTGTGACTTACTGATGGTTATTAGGTATGATGGATGGAGCCTCCATCTCTAAATATTCACATCTGGAGACACTTTTGAAGAGTTATGTGGCTCACTTTTAATGCCGCTCTGATTTTTGGAAATATCACAATAGTCATCACTGGAAAAAGAAAACTAGTTTAATTGGGTCTTGGCTTGATTCAGAAGACCTTTCTAGTACTCTTACATTTTCAAACCAGAATCTGGAGGATGGTTATGTAGAGAAAGAATATATTATGTCATTCCCAATGCATTTGGGGACTATCTTTTAAGAGCTATAAATGTTAATAAACCAAGCAATTGAAATATGCTCTGACAATCTTCTCAGATATAAAGGAGCAGATAACTCTCTTCACAGATTAAACATTAGACTTCTGAAGAAAGTTACACTCAGAAGTATGTTGTCAAGCACCGGGGAAATCAGGAGATTCAGGCAGTTCAAATGAGTACTGTATAAAGATTTATTGCAAGCTTAAGCTCTCTACAAGAATCTGACCAACTAACAATAAAAGGAAACGAATGGGAGATAAGAGAGGCATTCAAGGTGGGCTGGACTTAGATCTCTTGCGAGCGCACAGGAACTCGTGACTTATGACACATTTGACTCCTCCGTTGGGCTCAGCCTGGTCATCCCCTACATCTGTATCATCTATTGAAAATTATTAAATATCCACATGTTCAGTGTGATATCTGTACTAGGGAATCTTATACATGGACAAATCAAGATGCATGGTTTCTCATATAATTGGGAACCTTGTATACTTCCCAGATATATGAGAGTATCAGAGGCTAAAACATATGATGAATGGTTACAGGAACTGGGTATATCTAATCTTATGAAGAGAAGGACTAGAAGACTAGCAGACTTTCTATATTTGAGAGGCTGTCACAAAGAAGAGGACAATCTATTCTCCAAAGCACCTGTGCGGCAAGACAAGAAGTAACAGGTGGAAACTTATCAAAGAGAAATCCAACCTAGAACAAAGGAGAAATTTCCTGACAGTGAGAACAATTAATCAGTGGAACAACTTGCCTCCAGAAGTTGTGGATATTCCAGTACTGGAGGTTTTTAAGAAGAGATTGGAAAACCAATTATCTGGAATGGTATAGGGTCTCCTGTTTGGGCAGGAGATTGGACTAGAAGACCTCCAAGGTCTCTTCCAAGTGTTATTTTGTATTCTCTGCAAGCTCAACTGCATTTGTACCTCAGTAATTGCTTAAGATCCTGAAGGGCACTTCCATATGGCCGCTGTTTCCCCAAACTCTCAGAATCCAGTTTCCATTATCCCAATTGCTGCCATTGCTAATAATGGTACACGACATCCGCCAATCAGTTAGTGCCCTATCTCAGTTTTTATTTTATCCTTTTGATTGTCCAGATTGTCCAGAAGGTATCCCCCCCCCCCTAATTTGGACAATGTATTTTTCCACTTTTCCAAGTAGCTGCAGAACTACTTTTCTGCATATTTTAAATAAATGGTGGAAAGGAGGTGAAGGATCTCCTCTTGATTGTGGGAGGATCCAAGGAGCTGAGAGACACAGTGAGGCAAAACATCCCTGCCAATGGCAGTCCACTTTGCCTGTGAAAACAGTGTGAAACTTTTTTAAAAAAATGATTTCTCCTGAGCCATAACTGAGCTGGAAATTAACTGCAGGAGAGTGACAATGGTGTGATAAGATAATGGCATAATGGTTTTCCTGGAGTTAACCAGATATCAGAAAAAAGTAAAGGAAAGATTGCATTTGAGGTCTCTTCCCCAAGATGAGTGGAGTAAAATGCTAGGTAGAAGCTGAGTAATAAGATCACAGTGGGCACTCTTTCAAGGAAGAGAAGGAGGAGGAAGGACAGAGGGAGGGAGAAGAAGGAGAAGGAGACACACAAAGAACAATGTTGCTGGAAGCGAGGGAAAGAAAATAAAACTAGGCTTCCTGAATGCAGCGAGGAGCTAAAAAAAATTGAAATTTATGTTGCATTGTGGATGCATGCGGTCCAGAAGATACCCAGAAATGGCATCCTGCTGAGACAATTCTAAATCAAATTTCAATGATGTATACTAAAGTTACATGTAATATCCTCATTTAGCAGGAAGTGGAAAATGACATATATTATAGACAGACTATAATTAATATTCCTTAATTGTTTGGTTCATTGGTGTATTATTCAGAGCTCATCTGAAAACTATTTGAATAAGAATGGCTAGTGGACTATTTGTTCTGTCCGATTTTTATCTCAAAATATTTTTGCTTTCTTTTCATTTTGTTGCCTCATCTATCTATTACCTCCTTCCATTCTCACTTTTCAATTTACTAGGTTCAAATCAGGGGTGGGTTCCAACTTACCTTGCTGCTGGTTCGCTTCCTCCCACGCTGCGTGGCCACGTCACATGGGCGCGCACACACTGCGAAAACCCCCCAAAAATTTCAAAAAAACCAGCTGAAAACAAAATGCTGACGACGCATGCGCAGTGCCAGAAACTCGGCTTCTGCACATGCGCAGAAGAAAAAGAAAAGAAATAAATTCAAAAAAATAAATTCAAAAAATTCAAAAAAAAAGATGGCAGCACCCACAGACCAGCACCAACCATTCTGGTTCGGTGATGTCATCGTGATGTCACCAACGGGTCACTACCGGTTCGGACAAACCGGTCAGAACCTGGAGGAACCCACCCCAGTTCAAATGTACTGGTATTATATTTTAGGCATACATAGGGTATCTTTTTAATCATGATAATTTCAAATCTTGTATTAAAACAAAATCCTGGAAAGCTGCTTTGAATGCTTTTGTGGAGTAAAGCAGGATATATCAATCTGAATGAAAAGAAAAGAATAAACTAATAGTTTTTTTAAAAAACTCTGGGAGTTAAAGGGAAGTTCGGCCTAAAACAGTGTGGTGTTTTGTTCCTTTCCTTTGCAATAAGAAAAATAGTTGACACAATAAAAGAGTGGTTTAAGAAACAGCCTGTTTCTTGTTTGAGTAGTCCAAAATACTTTTCTAACCTTTCTTAACTTGGAAGACGCAATTCACATCCTCCTGGTGATATTAGACTGCCTGTGTGATGAAATTTGTGGTCTATCTCAGTTGGACAGAACCAGGTGGAGGGAAGTATGGATTAAACAAGAGGTCAAGTGTGTTGTTAACATAAATATATTAACTCTATCTAGTAATAACTCCAGTAAGCTTTGTGGTACATCTAAAGCATTTCCCAGAAATCCCATTTTCCAGCGATATATTTGTTAAACACTCATGTCAGGCTTTTTCTCTTCTTGGCAAATAAGAAAGAGATATAAAACGTATGTTTTACCAAATGCATGAAGGGCTGGGAAAGAAGGACTTCAGCCGAATGTATGAAATATGACCTATATGATCCCATCAAGGAGAAACAGTACTGGATGATTTGAAGAAAGGCAGCGGATGAGTATAAAGCAAGTGGATAATGCAACAAGAAGCACTTGAGTGTGTTGACAGATCGAGTTGAAAAACTGACAAGGAGCGCAGAAATCAGGAAACTGGGGGCTGGTAAAATAGAATGCAGAAGACTTTTTAAAAAAGTATCCAAGAAAAACCATATATAGATACATCATCTTTCTCAGGAAATAAGAATAAGAATAAATATCTATATAAAATTATTAGGCCAAAGTCAGGTGGAATGTCTCATCTAAGAGCTCTATGGCTGTTTGGAGGTAATGATTTAATTTATATGCCTCATTTCTCCAGAGACCCTTCACCTTGTGGAATGTCCCAGAGTTGCTTTTCCAAAAAGTAATTGGACTTTCTTCTTTTTTCCTTTGAAAATATTTTCAGTCTCATCCAAGAAGCTTCTTCAGAACTGAAGAAGATTCTTGGATGAGAAGCAAAACATTTTTAAAGGGACGCCCCCTGCCCCCGAAAACCCAATTGCCTTTGAAAAAGCACCTTTGGGACAACCATGACTTAGATGATCGAGAAGCTCCATAAACACCTTGTTGAATGTGCTTGTTTGGATGTAACTTCATAGACTAGGAATAATACAGTCTCCATGAACCAGAGGTGGGTTCCTGCTGGTTCGGACCAGTTCGCTAGAATCGGTAGTGGGAATTTCTCCCCACTCGCTTAACTGGCAGTGACGGCTGGCTGAAAACATCCCCGAATCGATCCTCTGGCTTGAAATCCGTCCACCAGAGCCAAATTTACGCGAAAATAGCCCTCTGCACATGCGCAAAGCCTCCTGCGCATGCGCAAAGCCTCCTGCACATGTGCAGACCAGTTTAATCTGGGAGCGACAGGGGCGCGCGCGCAAAATGTGCACTTCCGGCGCGACCCCGAACCGGTAGAGAAGGTAAGTAGAACCTACCCCTGCCATGAACCTAGTATTTAGGAGGACAATTGTCTGTTCTGTTTGGGTGCTGCCTGATTAAAACTACTGTATTCTTTCTGCATGAGGAACAGAACTGGAAATACACACCTTCCTGAAAGAATAAGACATGGCCCCTAGAAGGCATCATGTGTCATATATCAAGTATGCGTAACTGAGACTTCAAGGTTTCACACACCATACAGAGGCCTTGCAAAAAGAAGAAAACAATTGTAGCAATTATATTCAAATGCATGTTGATAGAAATTTAAATAAAAGAAATCACTGGCTACTTCTTTACTATGTCTCTGCTTATTTTTCACAATGTGTGTCCCAAGCCACTCCAAGGCCTAATGCAGCCTTCAGCTCCCTGCCCTACATAAATGTGGCAAATTTCTCATAGATACTGTGTGAATCACTTTAAAAAAGGCACATGTAAATAACAAATGGAAACATTTCAAAATACAGCTGCAATTTAAAAGCACACTCATCCACACTATAAAGACATGCAGTCTATCTCTACTGTAAGCAGAAAAGAACGCTTAAAATGATCTTAGCATGGAATCAAGGCTATATATGACTTATTTCTTCGGAATACATGGAAAAAAGATTGCCATGTCATATGCAGAACAGGTACGTGGAGTTCATACATGCTAAACCACACAGTTTATTAAATAAACCAGCCAAAGTTCACATAATGTACTATGTTAAAAGTAAACATTATGGTTTAATGCAATATGACAAAGTGGACATCACGGAATCTTTTATATGTGACCTTAGCTTGGAAATAACTATCTGGAAGATAATTATGTCATTTGTTTATGTTTTTCTTTATTACAATTATGAGATCCTAGTTTGCTGTAACTTGTTCTATTACTGGACAAGGAGAAAGAATTATATCCTATGCCTACGTATATCCACAGAGATAGGGTTAGGGTTAGGATAATAATTGTATCTTTCTATCCATCCAGTAATCCATGCGTCCCATAATCATAAGTACCTTGGATGATCAAATGGTGGGCAGCTTTAAAAAAGTCATTCCATACGCACATGAGTTGATGTAGTAGTTGCACTAGGACTGTTCCATGCTAATTATTTATGTTTAATCAAATCTAGAGAATGGATTTGCGTGTTACCATTTATCTCTGTTTTCCTTTTTCTTAAGCCTTGAAAAGAAGATTTCTCTGGATCTCTGGATTTAAAGACCAGCCAGGTAAAGCTGTAATATCCATTTTGTTTCATTTAATCTTTCGCTTGTGTTAAGTGTACTTTTTGTAATACAATTTGACTCCAGCCCTATGGCTGGGAGGGCTGAAATACAGTTTCATATATAAATAAATGTGGTTTTATGTATGTGTGATTGCCCAGACCAAATACTCCATGAAAACCCATTAATATTTATTTCTGAAAAGCACAAAACAACACACACACAAACGAATCTGAAATGCTTCCAGTGATTTAGAAAAGGCCATCCATAAATCCATGTAATTGAGCTGACAATTACTTTAATCATTATTTTAATCACCTTGCTATTTCCAACTTCGAAATATCCCCCTCGTTCTTTTCCACATATTTCTTCAGCCTCTCGCAGAGCCAAGAGAGTTAAAACCAATATTTGTAGATAAAGAGGTAAACATATTTACATTCGGTGTTTCACACTTTATGCATATGTCATGCAGTGAATAGTTTTAGAGCTATGTTTGTACTATCTCTCCAGAATTTTTACAGTCTGGGGGACACAAAATCTCTATAAAGTGACTTATTGAAATAGAGGCAGATTGGTAAAACCGTTCCTCTCATATGAACTGTGAAGAATGATCCTCTAAATGAAATCAGGAAGGAACTAGACAGAATCTTGTTTAATGGTGTGACAAAATGAATCACTACTATTCCAAGCATCCATCACTGCTAAAAGGGGACCACAAATGATCTGTGAACTACTATATATTGATTACTCATGTACTACAAGTGTCGGATTTAATGTTCACAGACCATGGAAAGGCGGCAGGGACAGATGGTGCCTTAACTCTTCTCTGATAGATTTTAATGGTGAAATATTGATTTCTATCTGGCCAAGGCCTGCTGTTAGGGGCCAAAGTCATTTGTTGGGTAGAGCTGGACACCCAGCCTGCACGGAGCAATCAATCATTTTTGGCACGGCAGGTGAAATTCTGAACAGAAGCACCTTGGATTCCCAAAGTGGTATCAAAATGCAGCCGGGGGACCCGCAGGCACACAGCCCATGCATACGTATGCACACACACAAACATTCAAAGAGAGAGAGTCTCTTTCTGAAAGTGGGCTTGTAAAGCATTATTAATGATAAGACATGTTTACTGAGGAGAGCCACGGCGAATCAGAGCTGACATGAAATAGGCTGGGAGGCTCAATGAGAAAATGAGCTTCTCGCTAAAAGGGACTATATTTTATTTAAACATCCGTCTGGGGCTGAGAACGCAGGTAATCTGTTGTGTTACAAGCCACTGGCTGTTCTTGCCATCCAGAGAGATAACACTGAGGAGCTAATAGGAACACATCAATCACAATCAGCCTGCAATTCCAGCGATGTCTTCTGTTCCTCACTCCTTTTAAAGTTCCTTAATAACGATGATAACATAGTTCGGAGCTGCTGAGAAGCTTTTCTCCCCTCTGAGAGAGAGTCGAGTCGTATTCATAAAGCGAATAGCCTGCAAAGTCAGCATCTTACTCCTGGTGTGGAGTAAATGGGAAATGGAGCAGGGCAAAAAGTTGACACTGGTGTGTCATGAGGATGGGTACAGACACAGTGTGTGTGTGTGTGTGTGTGTGTGTGTGTGTGTGTGTGTGTGTGTGTGTGTGTGTATGAGTGAGTGTGTGCACGCGCTCACTCTCTCTCATAAAGCATGGACATCAACCTCTTTTCTGCCAGCAATACCTGCTAACTCCATTCCCCCCCCTTAGAATAAAATGCTCTGTTGACTTTTGCAAGCATTCCTAAGAAAGCATACGCTGTCTATTAGTTTCAAGATAAAGTGAGCAGAAAACTCTGGGATTCAGTCGACAAATGTATGTGTTAGATTTTTATCTCGCCTTTATTACCTTTATAAGTAGCTCAAAGGGGCAAACATAGCTAATGTTCTTTCTTCTCCTATTTTCCCCACAACAACCCTATGAGGTGGGTTGGGCTGAGAGACAGAGAGAGAGAGAGAAAGAAAGAGAGAGAGGGAGGGAGGGAGAGGGAGAGGGAGAGGAAGAGAGAGTGTGACTGGCCAATCAATGTTTCATTCAAAAGATAAAATGATGCAAGGGGATGTGACTCCAGTCCTTTTGTTGACCAGCTCATTTAGTTTAACATTATTATTCACTGTGTTTTCAGAGCTATCTGAACCAAAGGCCTCACTAAGCTTTAAGGCATCTATAGTTAAAGGGAAGGCACATTAGGGGCCTTATTTTTCCACTCTTTCCTGAGTGATGTTAAAATAATAAAAAATAAAAAAATAAAAAAATAAAAATAAAAAAATAAAATAAAATAAAAAAATAAAAATAAAAATAAAATAAAAATAAAAATAAAATAAAAATAATAAAATAAAATATGGTAGAAACTGAACCCATGACATTAATCTGCAAAGAAGGCCATTTGGCAATGTTGCCACCTGATTAGGGTACCTGCCCTTCTTGTCTATCATTCTTGCTACTTTGGAATTCTCCCCCCCCCCCCAACATGAAAACTGAAAGGTGACACATACAACCATTATGAGAGAAAGATATATTTCACAAATAGTGTACCGTTTTACTATCATCGGTTGTCCTATTTTGTTCCTTTGGCTTTCTTACTAGCTTTTCATCTGGGCCTGGAGGCCTGGAGGCCCTCACCCTCAGCTCAAAGAAAGCCTGTGATTGAGCAAGGATCCACCCCTGAGCTTCTTTACCCTTCTGTTCAAAAGGAGAGGGACAATTCTAGCAGCCTGCCCTTCCTGTCCGGACGCCTAAAGTTGGGAGCCTGCAGAGCACTGTGCCTAGCAAAAAGTGCAAGATGAATGGCCCTAATGCAATGCGGTCAGCAAGGTGCCCCAGAAGAGGCGCCTGCGGCCAAGAATGCTTTTTTCCGTTTAGATTATCTTGCTTATCTAATGATTTTTGCTTCACTGCCCAGCTCGATTGTGTTCACTATGTCGGCAGGCTATTAAAATGTCAAGGCGCACTGAATTGTTGGAATCAAGGCGAGAGGCCTTTCCAATCATCCTGGCTTGTGCAGGTTGCATACAAGGGGGGGGGAGGGGAGCTCGTGCTAAACTGCAGAATGGGGTGGAGAAAAAGATAGGAGATGTCCTTCTTTGGGGGAGGGGGCTTCAGCCTTGTCTCCCTGTGAGTACAAGTGGAAGCCATTGTACCTGCCTTTCCATCAGGTCAGGGGAGGGAAGTGGTGAGAAGCTACAGCTCCTTCTCCTTTGGGGCTCCACCATCATCGCAAGCCAGGCAGGAGGGAGACAGCACGCGAGGATGCATCATCCGGCAGGGCAAGGAGTTGGTGAGGAAACCATAGGGGAAATGCCTTGGGCCTGTCAAGGCCTGCCTTAGGTTTTGATAAGAAAATAAGTTCCCAATCCTGCAGGAATAAAAGCCAGAGATGCTCTGGTATCATAATATTGAACCAGGCCTGACAGGATGATACAAATTCAGTTTATTTGGAGACGGGGATCGAGGGGAGGGAGACCCCCTCACTTCTCTCCACCACCTTGTTCATATAATTGCTGGGCAGTTTATTACACAGCGGTACGTCAGATATTGCTAGGAATCGATCTTTTTCTTTTCTCTCTCCTCATAAACCACCGGCTACTTCGCTGGGGAAGGAGAGGGGTGCGTCAAGGCTGGCAGCTCCCTGGATTTACTTCTCTTGTTCTATTTTGCTTAAATCATTCGGCAAATATTTTTGCTTCTTTCTCAGAAGGCACCGGCCTCCCCTCATTCCTCACTTTTGTTTGAAATAGATGGTATTTTGCTAGTGGCAGCGGGGAGGGGGAAAGGAGTGAATTTTATTTGTAGCAGAGAGAGTTTTGTATGTTGCATAACTACATCAGCATCAAGGATCGTTGACTGGCTGGGACGTTATTACTAGTATAATATGTTTATCATTTTCACTACCTCTCACTGTCTCTGTCTATCTCTGTGTATCAGTCTTTCTTTTGTCCCTCTGCCTTCTGGATAGACCAGTGGTGGGTTCCTACCAGTGCAGTCGACTCTATAGCACTGGTAGCGGCCCACTGGTGACATCACAGTACCGGTGCGGTTGGTTGTCAGTGCCTGGCTGCCGCCATTTTTTTAAAAAAAATATTTTTAAAAAAATTTTCTTCTGCGCATGCCCAGAAGCCGAGTTTCTGGCACTGCTCATGTGCTGCCTTCCTACCCCACAGTGAGTCCAAGCAGGGGAGGATGGCTGAGGGAGCGCGTGAGACACTGAAAGAACAGGCGGCAGGAGCTCCATTCCCCTCCCTTCAGCAGTCCGAGAAGCCACGAACGCGCGGTGATGATCCTAAGCATTTTCGCACATTTGAGGCTTCTCGAGCTGCTGAGGGGAGGGGGAATGGGTGGCTGGACCTATCTCAGTTCCCCTCCCTTCAACAGTCCAAGAAGCCACGCCCACCCGGTCACATGGCTGGTAAGCCACACCCACAAAATAAGCCACGCCCACAGAGTGGTAGTAAAAAAAATTAGGAACTCGCCCCTGGGATAGACCCAGGCAATTTTAATACTTGTGGACTTCCCAGCCATCCATGTTGCACGAGTTGAAGTCTGATTGTCCTCTTTTTAATCTGGAATCTAATACTTCAGGAGTTCAGGACAAATGCTGCAGGATGGGTGTCCAGCCACCCTGCATTGACTTGACTTCAAATCTTCTGCATTGGCTTGACTTCAAATCTTCTGCAAGAGTTCAAATACCCCAAATGTGGTGTTTCCGTCAACTGAAATGATTGGGAGGAATATAGGAGTTCTCCACAGGACACAATCCTTCAAAATAATAGGATCAAAATAAAGGAACAGAATAAGGAATAGTAACAGTTAAACACAAGAAAGATTAATTATGTGCTGCTTATATTTTTAGGCAATCCACTTTCCTTTCCTAATTAATTGTTCACAGTTCTTTAGTATCACTGCAGTCTTATACACCATGAATATATCCTATAACAGCAGAAATTTCTTTAAATGGGTATTAGTGCAGAGACTTAGTGTCTTCAGAGATTAAAAATCCTAACTGTTTCTCTGGGAAAGGATAGCGTGAATCAATGCTTCTACCTTGTATAAACATTCACTTACATTTTTTTAAAATACATCAATTTTTGCATATGTAAGGAAGAATTAGAAGTGTTGTCTACACTAACATTTCAAAAATTATGACAGACCTTGTACTACAATTGCAAAATCAGATATTCTGCTGATGGAATTCATATATCCATTTGTAAAGCCACTCAATTTGGCTGTGTATGGGGACAATTTTGGGAGTCTCAAGTATCTTTCACTGCAGGTTTTTTTTAGTCTTTTTCATTTTTCTGGAGGTGTTTCATTGCCTCATCCTTCTGTCCTTTACACTATCATTAATCACTAGACTAATGTGACACTAGTCATTCCCAGGTAATCAAATTTATTGATCTACACCCAACCTACATTCAACTTTATGTTATGCTTGCACATGGTAGGAAGAGAAACATGTTAGTTTATGGTGGCAGAAAATCAGAGGGACATGAGAAACTGGGATTATTGCGGAAGGTGGAACCAATAGGACGGTGAAGGTACATAGGCATGCATGCACAAACATGTGTAAATTGAAAAAAAAAGCAGTTGCCTTCAAAATAAAAGCAATCTATAGAGCAGGGGTGGCCAAACTATGGTTCTTTGAGGACCTGTGGAGTTCAACTCCCAGAATTCCTGAGCTAGCTATGCATGCATGGCTGGCACAGGAATTCTGTGAGTTGAAGTCCACAGATCCTCAAAGAACCATAGTTTGGCCACCCCTGCTATAGAGGCTGGACAGGGACAGCCAAAGGGCTGGATGTGGATATGGGGTCGTAAAATGCCCAGGTCTGTTTTAAACAAATAAATAACTTGAAGAAGGAAACATTCACTATTCTGGAGAGACAAATTGCAGAATTAAAATTGTTCTGTTGCCACACTGGGCACAAGAAGATGAGCTATAGTATTGCTAGGCTATTGTATAGCTGGATATTAGACATTTTTTTCTGATTCATGTACAGGGTTTTGGCATCCAGATGGCACTGGATTCAGATTGTCCCCAGAATTTCTTTGAATCGATGCCACCGTTTGCTGGGCTGTAGGTTTGTCTTCTTTCAAACCTTGCAGCTATCCCTCAATTGAGATGTGACCTCTGAACGCACCTAAAAACATTAAGTACAAATTTAAGGAGTCTTTCGGTTGGAACAACCAACGAAGTAGCAGTAAGTAGTTCTAGTCTTTATGTAACATCTCAATCTGACTCATAACTGTTCCCTTTTAATGAAAATTTACTACTTAACATTCCATTTTGACCTCAGCTGCCAATCTTGTTCTTTTCCATGACAGTTTTCTTGGCAACTATAAAATTCAGTTAGTTGCTCAGCACTTCCATTTTGGAAAGTAATTTAACTATAGTTATTAGCTGTTATCCACAAAACATAGCTTAACTGGCAGAAACTAGAGTCATGGTATCTTTTCCTAGGCCTGCCTGCCTGCCTGCCTGCCCACTAAAGAATGTTCATTGTCAAGGAGATTAAATACAGCAATGTTCAGGGAATTGCGCAGCCGATGTCAAAATGGAGTCAGTGACACTGACCCAAACATGTAGTTTTATATAAATAAATATATTTTACAACTATATATAGAGCAAATTAGTCAGGGAAACAGGAGCATTATCAGGTAAATCAACACAGCAGGAACATCATGAAGTAAATTACAGAGCACACGCAGGGGTGGCCAAACTATGGTTCTTTGAGGACCTGTGGACTTCAACTCCCAGAATTTTTGAGCTAGCCATGCATGCATGGCTGGCTCAGGAATTCTGGGAGTTGAAGTCCACAGGTCCTCAAAGAACCATAGTTTGGCCACCCCGACACACAGCATACAGAGGAAATAGGTGGGAAACAAGGAAACTCCTTCTTTACTCACAGCAACCAATCACAGCTTAGATTACCTCATGCAGTGGTCATCTCATCAACCAATTAGCAATAACTGTGTATTCCTACTCATTGTCCAACCCTGCACTGCTCCAGCTATTAAGTATCTTAACAAGTGAAAGTGACTGCCATCAGCCCTTGAGTTGACAGAAGATTAAATTAACATAACATTTGTTGCTCCAACTGGCAAAAACTTTTTTTCGATTGAATGATGCTGCCAAATTTGCAGTATATGAGGTATGATTAAGGACAGGGATTAGTGTTGTTTCCCAACTCTCCCACCAAACATCACTAGTTGGTAGAAAAATTACCACTAATCACTGTCATTAATATGGAATGAAGCTGGAAAATTGGGGAGGAGGTAAGTTTTGACCCTGACAGGTTTAGCAATGTTTGAAATCTCACTCTGCTATGGAACAAGTTTTTGTGGATAGTATTATTCTGGAAATAGCATTACACCCATGCCTAATAGAAGCCAGAAGATCAGCTGCTATCAGTTCTTCAGTGCAGCAATGCAAAAACTCTTGTGTCAAACTTATCCTTATTTTCCTACATAGTATTATTCCATAACACTAGTAAACCTGTGCACAAAAATAGCCAGCAAAAGGTGTGGGAAGAGTTGGGCTATGATGAAGCAGAATGAAAACTTGCTCTGTTTTATCCCACTTAACTAGGCACCCACTGCTGGTCAATTTCTGTTTGATCTGGCTTGGAGATCTGATTCAGATCTCCAAGCCAGGGATCAGATCAGAGATTTGATAAGTGTAAGAAGGAAGCCCAATTTGAAAGACCCAGACCCTCCCACTGGTCAAAGCAGAATGGCTGTGCAGGACACAGCTCACATCTGCCTAAACTACCCAACAGGCATTACTTTTATCCCATCACTTAGGAGTTACCTGATTGCCACTCAGCCAAAGAGCCAATGAAGTTTGACAGACTGTACCAACTGCAAAACTGCTGCAGTTTGTATGAGTTACAGATGAGTTGAAGGTAACAACATGGCAGAAGAAAAGAGATTGGCAGGCACATTTATACTGTGGTTAGATGCAAATGGTGAAAAGACCAAGCTACTGCCTCTCAAGAATGAACTCAGTTTATTCTCTGAAATCCAAATTCCTCCTTAGCAAAGTAATGTATAGTGAAGTTAGACTACCACCATTTTATTTTATTGAGACTTTTTACATGTGATTGTGATGTGTGATTTAATGTGTGTTCTGTGATTTCCTTTAAAATGTTTTTCTATCATCCAAAAATAGTGTTTGGGCACTTTGATATTGTCTTTTTTACATTTATTTATTTATTCATTCATTTATTCATAGAGATTTGGGCTAAGTAGAAGTGTCTTGGCAGAGTGAAATAGGCTTCGAAAGCTGAATAGATCAGAGAATTTAGGAGTTTCATCATAATTAGTAGTAACTTATCATAGTCTTGCAGTTGGGGTAAGAGGTTGAAGATTATTTATTACTGTCTTATTTTGCAGGTCTGAAAAGCTATTATCTTCCCCATTCCCCATATTGTTTCCTACTTTCTTCACAATAGAGGTAGGAATCACCTGATGTCCTACTTTTCATCTCTGATACATAAAGGAGTTAAAGCTAGAATAATCAAAGACCATCCCCTTTGGGGCTGACTATGTTAATTACTCCCAGCATTGCTTCCAGTGGCTCTAAAAAGTTACGTTCTTTTTGATATAGAGATATGTAAATTTTTGAGAATTGTTCGTTATTTCTCTCTCTCCTGCTTTTGATTGCCTTTTATCCCATTTTTGCCAGTTAATTGTTTGTGCTTGCTCATGTTTAATCAATAAACATCAAGCTATATTATTGCTGACTGAAATGAATGCCAAGTGTGATTGGCTCTGCTCTAGATGCAAGGATTAACTAGGAATGTGTTGAGTGAAAACTAGTCTGGAAATTACCACCTTCATTTTTCAACATTAACACCACCAATCTGCTAAATGTGCCAGAGCATAAAAAAAATAGTCTCAACCTCATTGCACACTATAGGATGGACCAAGGTAGCCTATTCCATACTGAGGAGGACAGTTGACAAAATTCTTATCAGTTTCAGCCCTGGTTGATTTCTCATGTCAGTTTAGGAGCAGACAAAAAGTGCCAATCTCGTGTTTCCTTCAAGAAACTGAAACTGAGGAGAAGGATATGGAGAAATGGAGTTAGGCCATCTGCAAGCAAGCAAAGTCCTAGCTATTAAGTGATTTTAATTGTACCACAGGTGAGATGGAAATAAATTACTTAAGCTGTTCAACACCACTAACAAAATAGAGACACAAAGTTAGATTTGCTTTCAAACTGGTTAAAAATTCTTGTATAGAGGTTTGTGTAGTTTGTCCCCCGGGTATTTTACTTTTAAAATACAGCTTGGAACATGGAGACCCTTTTTTCCTCTCTCTAATCTTCCTATTTGGGGAGAAGATGCACAATTCTCACTTTTTTTCCCACTTAGACTTATATACCGCTTCACAGTGCTTCACAGCCCTCTCTAAGCGGTTTACAGAGTTCAGTATATTGCCCCCAACAATCTGGGTCCTCATTTTACCCACCTCAGAAGGATGGAAGGCTGAGTCAACCTTGAGCCTGGTGAGATTTGAACAGCGGAACTGCTGAACTGAAGTGCTGCACTTTAAGCATTGCGCCACCTCGGCTCTTATACTTCATACTTCTTTCTTACACAAAGATACTGAATGGCATTTGTTCCACCACAGTCATCTGCTATTTACCACTCAAAGAAGGTATTTTCCAATGTTTCCAACCTTTGACCTTCTGGTTCAGATAAACTTGCTTAATTTTAAAACAACATATTTTCTTACAAACATTCTAAAAATCTTTTGCAGACAAACTCTAACTTATTAAAGCAAAGTATATGGAGACTGGCCTAAAAATGAGAGTAATTTGCTCAATTTGCAGAAGAGAGCCTCAATGAAAGAGATGTTTCAGAAATGACATATTGTTAGTTGCCCCAAAGGTGCTTCAGAGCTGAAGAAGCTTCTTGGATGAGAAGCAAAATGTCTTCAAAGAAAAACTATAAAGTCCAGTTGCCTCTTGAAAAAGCACCTTAGGGACCATGATCTTGATGATTGAGAATCTCCATAGACATATTGTTAGTTGCCTGTTAGTTTATTGTCCTCCTGAGTAGTTATACCTCCATTATTGTAATAGTACATGTAATATTCATTCATCAGATATGGAAAATGGGTCTGTAAATTGCTAGTTCAACATTATCACCATAATATCTAAAATGGAAGAGGAGATAGTTAAAGAAACAATGATTAAATGGGCAATTTTTTTTAGATATAACATAGAATTAGAGAAATGGGAAAAAATGTGGATAACAAATATAAAATTAACAATGTCGGCGGCATTCAAGGAAAACCAGCTGAAGATGTTCTACAGGTGGCACCTCCCACCAGCAAGACTGGCAAAGATGTATCCAAAGACTTCACCAATCTGCTGGAAATGCAAAAAATCGTATGGTAAATATTGTCATTTATGGTGGACTTGCCCGGAAGCAAAAAAACTTGGATTAAAATTAGGAAATGGTTAGTAGAAATAACGGAACAACATATAGATCTGAGGCCGGAGGTATTTTTATTGGGACTACTGAACAGAAAATATACTAAGGAAACACAATATCTACTCCTACACATAATTACAGCCGCAAGAATAACTTATGCCCAAAAATGGAAAAACGATAAAGCACCATCGGAAGAAGAATTGATAAGGAAAATACTGGATTGTGCGGAGATGGACAAATTAACAAAAGAGATAAAAGAAAAAGAAGAAACAGATTACTATTTGGTTTGGGATAAATTGTACAATTGGTTTGAGATTAAAAATAGAGATTAAGGTTTAAGGATGAAAGGTGAAATAAGAAACAATGTGGGTAAAACAGAAGGATGTTCTAAGTAATTAATGTGAAGAAACAAAAATAGAAATGTATACATAGGTCAACAAATACAAAAATAATTAGAGAAGAGCAAAAGGGAAAAATGTAAATAATATAATACATACTGAGACAAAACTGTTGTAAAAAGTGAATTTATGTTTATATGTGGATGTGTGTTCTTGTTTGATTATATTGTTTTGTAGTTTTAAAAAATAAAATCAATAAAAATTAAAAAAAACCATTATCACCACAATATCTAAGAGTGAGCAGAAGATGCTAAGAAGTCTGTATAATGGACAGAGTCCAGATTTAAAGGTAACGTGGACTGCTCTGGGTAGCATAACATGTAAACGGGATTATAGAAACTTGGCAATAAAATTTCCAGAATTTACTTTGTGAGTGTATTGAAAAGATCTTACCTAAGGTATGTGCTAAGTTGCTGTGATGTCACAAATATCTTTATCTATTTAGTACATTTTACTAAAAGTACTAGCTGCAAAATTGTGGCCCAAGAGCTGCCTGCTAGCATTCCTTTCATAGAAGCGTGCAAAGCATTTTCAATTGCAATATTTCCAGTTCCAAACTCTCTTTTGCAAGTGCATTGGGAATATTTCAGTGCTCTTTTGAGCTTTCTGGAAATCTTCTGAACTCAGAAATGAAATGCTGTGCTACATCTCTACCCGTTTGCTCACTCAAAATCTAAGAATGAGTGGGGCAAAAATGTTGACCCTTGTTTTTGTTCTTATTTGTTTTGCTGAAACCTACCGGTAAGTGTCAGATTAGGCTTAAATCTTTCAGAGGCCTAAACCTGAAAGAAATCTTGATGCTGCTTACTTTTGAAGTGTAGCTCTTTATATGCCTTTAGAGTCTGGCATAGCACTTGGGGGAAACCCCAGCTTTTTATTCTACATTTCTGAGCCAAAAAAAAACACACCCTTCACAAATAATGAGTAATTTATGATACATTTGTGGATTGCAACTGCAATTTCTATTTCAAACCAAGCCATTTTTAACACTGAAATTATTATTTGTGTCAACTGAGCACAGTTGTGAAGTCACTATCCTTTTTACCTGTAACAAAAATACAAGGCAAGAAAGCAAATTATTTTTACAACAAGATATATTCTAGTTGAGAGCTAGTTTGGTGCAGTGGTTAAGGCATCAGGGCACCAGAAATCAGGAGACCATGAACTCTAGACCTACTTTAGGCATAAAGCCAGCTAGGTAGATTAGGGCCAGTCACTCAATTTCAGCCTCTGAGAAGTGGACATGTTTGAACAAAAGAAAAAAAATCTATTATATACTGTGGTTATGTTGTAATCGTTTGATTATAGTTATCGAATTTCTACATCTTAATCTCCTTTACGTCAGTAAATATGATTTATGGAGATTTTTCATCTTATTTCCCATATTGTAAATGGGTAACTCATGGAGCTGAGAAAAATAAACTTTTAGGTAAATGAATACACCTGAACGGATGCACAATGTAAAAAGAGAGTTTAACATTCTTGTTATTGGCAACATTTAAATTTAAACTTCAGATGGCAAATGGTGTTCTATTCCAATTTGCTGACAATTGATTTAAGATCTGCGGCATCTGGGAGCCAGCTTCTTGCAAAAACTTGTTGGTAGTTTCACTGAGTGACCTAGCTGCTCCAATTTAATAAAAATTAATCATACATGACAGACGGAATTTGGAGGTATTTATGGAATGATATTCATGGTAACTTTTTCACGTGCTTTGCAGGAAGACTGCAGGATTGATTCCAAGCGCTCGGGCAGGAGTTACGGGAAAAGCTGTCTGAGATCCTGGAGATTTGCTGCCAGCCGATAGTTGTGTTTGAATTACACGATGATTGTAAAGCTCATTCAACAAGCATGTATACATCATCATGTCACTTCCCATCATAAATAACATTTAAACTGACATTTGTGATTTATTGTGTCATATGGCCCTGGAGCAGATGCCATCTTGAATGTCAAAAACCTACAATTGTAACCTTGGCTTCTTGTCACTTCTAAAGGAGATAATAAGGTGGACAGTGTACACTCAGTAATGGACCGTGGCACTTAACAGCCTGCTTATGTACACATTTGATGTCAAGACTATTGCCTAAATGGGCCTACCGTCTGACTCTGCTAATTCTACACTCTCAATATATACCATCTCTTAGAATCATCCAACCATGCTCAAATAATAGTAATGAAGAGAGTGTACTTCAACAATGGCTTGGCGATAATATAATCACTAGTGTAGAAATTACCTCCATGTAAGGAAGGAGTGGACAATTTGCAATCCTAGAATTGTAGTAGCTGTTAACCTAATTTCATGGTGAATTACTTTCCCTCCATGCAATAGATTCACTCAAAGTTCAGGTAAGAAATATCTGTTCTTTCCTTGCAAAGGGCAGAGAGTCACAAAAGCTTAAAGGAAAGTGCAAGCAGAAGATATGCCTTCACCCATTTGTATTTTTGGACCCACCAACTGTTGGTATGTGAAAAGTACACACACATGGACAAGAAAACCTGGGGAATAGAGAAAGGAAAAGACATCTTATTTTTACAGTATTTTTCAAGAGAGTCCCTTTTACTTTTCCAGTGGCTTGATGGCTCCATTTCAGAGTTGCCTATTCTACATGACTAATGGGGTTGACAGTCAACCAGTTGCAACACTTTCTACTAATTGACCTATTAGAATGAATTTGGAAATATAATTGCAGCTCTTTTGGGACTAAAATACTCCTGGTTGCCTATTTATCATGAGTCAAGAACAAAGCAACTTTAGGCACTGAAATATGAACAGTGGTGTTGATAGACCAGTTTGATGTGCCATATGATATTATGGGCCAGAGGTTCCCCATTTGTGATTTAAAGGCACACACGCCTCCGTTAAACAAGCAGTGACGTCACTGAACGGATGATAGGCAGAATTCACAAGGCTTGCTGCAGTCTCTATAGTAGCTGAATGGCGCAGGGAAATCCCCAAACCATCTAAGCATAGCTTAGAAGCAATGTCCATCCCTAAGCTGCAAGTGTTTGGGCAAAGATAAGGTGGGTATCAGAAAGTAATATTAACAAGGCTGTCTCTTTTGATGTTGCACCGAGAAGTCTAACCTACAGCTTTAATCAGATCTAGATTGCGTGAGCGTGTCTTTTGGGGTGTAAGAAGTAAAGATGCAGTCCACATATTAATCCAGAAAGAAAGCCTCTCCGATCAATCTATAGTTTAGGAAGCACTGTTTCTAAATTGAATTTTTAAAGTGGAAAGGAAAGCAGTTGACCTAAAATTTAGATGCCTTTCCCTGGTAATAGGGAAAGGGATAAGTTAACATAATATGACCATAGAATCTTGTACATTCTTGTATGGAATATTAATTTAGACAGCAAATTATGCATCCATTCACTGTTAAAACGGCCTTTCTTTATTTGCTATTGAATATGAACTGTGCTTTTTCTTCTTTCATTCAGATCAGCTTATAGTTCTTCACTCAGTGTAAATCAAGGGAGTGAAATGTAGTCATTGACAGCACTTACAATCTGAACAATTCTTATGAAAACTCTCTTATGAAAGGGCTTTATGGTCTATTGAAGCATGCATAGCCATTAGACAAGGCTATAATCTTAACAGTTATAAAGATACCTGCGACATACACCGTTAAGGATTTGTCCTCTTCTAGAATCTTTAAGGCCAGAAAACCCAGCAGCCCCACAGCATGAAATAGTCTGTTAGCCCTCTCATGCAGGCAGGAGCAAACAGGGATGCGGTAAACATTTTGAATGTGTAACATTCCGGCTTTGAAAAGGCCGTTTTGCAGATTCCAAGTGTAAAACAAAACACGCGTTTCAGAAAATAGGTTATTGAGTTTGGAATAGAACTTGCTGCTTCATTCTTGGCATCCAAAAATCCCTGCTGTTTTAAGTGGCATTAAAGTATATCAGATGTTCTGATGGCTTTGATTCTGTTATTCAGTTTGCAATGGTGTCACTTTTAAAACACTTTTTGGTACACTTGCCAGTATAGTAGCAGATATCGGTCTGGATGCGGTGAAGTTAGAGCGGTGTTGAGAAGAAAGCCATAGGTAAGCACCTAAGATTGGTCATCCCTGACTGTCTATAAATAAATTATTGCTGTAAGTTACAACAAGTTATTGCTGTTTATTTAAAGGATCTTTTCTATAGTCTTCAAGACTTGAATGCAGCTGGAACTTTTGTGAGAAACTATGAGATATTTTTATGTTCGCTTGAACATAAGCAGGGTGCTAAATGGACACAGATGAGTTAAGAAGCAGATCTTTCTCCTGAAAAATGCTTACAGTTATTTTGGATGTGGAGTATGCAGACTATAGACATTTATAAGCTATGGAGAATGGGACAAGAAAATCCTGCTGCTGATGTTACCTAGTCTGGTAACGAAACGTTCAGAAACTAAATTGAAACAAACTTAGAGAGCAACATCTGCCAACATCTAAAACCTGAGCTACAAGTATTTTCTATTATTTCAATGCAGCATATAGGTTTAACGTAGTTGTCAATGAATGGTAGCGGTCATTCATTATAGAATGCTTGAAATAAAAGGTAGATTTATTAAGATAAAAAAACCCCTCCCTTCTGTCTAAATCAGTGGTTCTCAAACTTTTCTTTATCACGGACACCCCCTTTAAATACATTTTGTGTCCACGGACCATGGCCACGGACCCTCAAGACTTAACTCAAGATTTAAATCATACCTTCATCGATGACTTCGCAGCTCCCCAGGGTCCACGGATCACAAGTTGAGAACCACTGGTCTAAGCTGACCTTGAAGATATGGAAGTGTACAGATGTAGGAGAGGAAGGGGTTTTTTGTCACTTAAATATAGACACTCGATTAACAATTGGGCAGATTTGAAACAGATACTGGGTGCTTCTATCGTGTGCCGTTTAGGCATCAAATTATATGATGCCTAAACGCCGCCATTAGAGCCGGTTCAGGGGTGTGGCCAACCAGCGATCACTCCCGGTTTGGCGAGCAGGGGAAGATTCCCGCTACCGGTTCTAAAGAACCAGTCATATATATATATATATATATATATATATATATATATATATATATATATATATATATATATATATATATATATATATATATATATATATATATATATATATATATATATATATGTAGGATTTTTTTTTTGCTGATAAATGAAAATAAAGGGAGACTATTATAGATCTATTTCGAGCTTATTTTGCTCTCGTCAGATAGCCATACCCCTTACTGGGATTTGAACCCGGCCCGGCTGCCTTGCAGTGCAGCAACTTATCCATTAGGCCATAGGCTCTGTTCCCAATCAGCTCTTTCACCAGGAAAGGGTTATATATATGTTTTTCTGTCGTGTTATCCTGGTGTACCCAAATATGGGAGAGAAAGCATCACAGCTTCCTTTTTGCCTTTCAGCCCCGTCACAGCCTGGATGGTCCCTGTGACGGGGCTGAAAGGCAAAAAGGAAGCTGTGATGCTTTCTCTCCCATATTTGGGTACACCAGGATAACACGACAGAAAAACATATATATATATATATATAGATAGATAGATAGATAGATAGATAGATAGATAGATAGATAGATAGATAGATAGATAGATAGATAGATAGATAGATAGATATAGATATAGATATAGATATAGATATAGATATAGATATAGATAGATAGATAGATAGATAGATAGATAGATAGATAGATATAGAGATATAGAGAAATAGAGATAGATATAGATATAAGATAGATATAGATATAGATATATGTAACATTTTTTGCTGATAAATGAAAATAAAGGGAGATTCTTTATTGTATTATATGATATTATTTTGCAAGTGAGTAATGGAAATATGTGTGTGTGCAGCAATGTTTCATGCACAAGCATTGCTAATGTTACTGAATTTGTGTAAATGTTTATTACTACGGTGGTATAATGAGGTTTGACTTGTTCATTAAGCCCTGGTACGTGTTAATTCTCTGGTATCCTGCTAATATTGAACTTCATGCTTCATTTAAAAATGCAATGCTTTTATGTTGGTTTGGGCTGGTCTGTTGTGGTCTGGCAGTTGTGCTCATTCTCTGACTGTTCTTGCTTCTCCTTGTACTGTTAATATACTGTTAATAGTATTCATGCTGTTAAGTTTGTTTACCAATTGCTTGGTTACTACTTGTTCCTGATATTACAAAGTAAACCTTCCTTGAAGTGAAGAACTGCTATGCTTGAAGCTTTCTAACCAAACTTTTACATACCCATCCTTTCTGAGTTGGAAGGTGTCAGGAATTCAGGTGTCAGAAATGACCCTGGATCTGCCACCTTCAAAGGTGCCAGAATCTCTCATTCTAATATGTGGCTTACTTGAATCCAACTGTTCCTCTGGGACATCTGAATCCAAGGATTGGGTTGGTCCGATTCATCCTCTTAAAAATATTCCAATAGAAGGAGAGCAGGATTAAAACAAACCCGACAGTGAAATATGTTCTAGGCAGGCTTTGATTAAAATGTCATCTGGTCAGAATTTGGAAGGTGGAGATTATAGGAGTCACACATAATCAGGAATGTGTGCTGCTCGTGTTTCAACACTGGGTTTGGAAATAAATATATATCTATTCCCGAGAGATCAGAAGAATGCTGCAGGAAAGATTTTCATGCTATGTAGAGCCATCCTTTTTTTTTTTTACTCCTAGAAAATATATTTGGCTGCGTTCTATGTTCTTTGAAGAAAAGTCACTTAAAGCTTCTTTGACTGCAGATTAAAGTGGAGCAGATGAATCTAAGTGTAACTATAGGAAATAAATGCATGTAGACCTCAACATATAACCATTCCTTTAGTGCCTGGGGTCATATGATCATCATTTGCCTTCTCCTCCACCACCACCACCCTCCTCCTCTCCTTCCTTCCTTCCTTCCTTCCTTCCTTCCTTCCTTCCTTCCTTCCTTCCTTCCTTCCTTCCTTCCTTCCTTCCTTCCTTCTTCCTTCCTTCCTTCCTTCCTTCCTTCCTCCTCTCTCCCTTTCCCTCTCCCTCTCCCTCTCCCTTTCATCTACTGTCTTTCAATTTGGATTTTTGTGAAGGTTTTTTTTAAATTCTCTCTTATTCTCTCCCAGATTTAAAGGCCGGATTGAGAATAGTTTAAACAATTGAAAGGTAAACAACTTGTTACAAACATGCCAGGTGCCTTAGGTAACTTTTTAAAATGATGAGAATGTTTTTTAATTTTGTTGTTCTTGTTAAAGTTAAAACAGTCTATAATTTAATTAGACAGGTCTAGGACAGCTACTCATAAATAGATTTAGTACTAGTTTAGAATCCAACAGTGTATTTTGTTAGGATTTATTGGGATTGACTGTCTGACAAGGATGCAAAAGATTTGTGCTTTCAGAGCACAATTACTGGCATAAATGGTTGATATGTTTACCAATTACAAATTCTCAGATCATTTTCTCTGTCTTTCCTTCTTGCTTAAAAGTAATGACATAATTATTGAAGAATGTCTGAACCCTTATGCAGGAAGTATCATTAGAGTTGAGAGAGTTGGTTGGTTGGTTTTAAACATGTGAATATTACCTACGGATCAAATTCTGGATAATTTGCAATAAATCATCAATATAAGGCCATATATGAAATCCAATTGTTGGACTTTTAAGTAAAACCAAATCCATGCAAAGTACAGTAGAATTTAAAAAAAAATCTACAAAGCAAATTATCTTTGGATTCTAAATAATTGTTGGAAAAACCGTTTCTTCACTGCTTTCGAAATACAGCTAATATGAATGCCATCTGGACCTCAGTGAGAAGTTCATGCTAGAGTTTAGTTTGGCCACACCTGCAGCCAGACAAGTCTGCTTCTGAACTGCCACCCCCTAATCTTTTAATGGAAATGGGACAACAGATTCTGCTTGGAGGAGAGGGCCCTGATTTTAAATGAATTATATCCCAAATCCATCCAAAATATATTTATTTTATTTATTTTATTTATTTTATTTATTTTATTTATTTTATTTATTTTATTTATTTTATTTATTTACTTGTTTATTTTGTCAAGCGTGTATATGAATACAAACAAAGTATAAACATTAATATTAATATATATAAAGTACAAGCATGGTTTTGAGTACATGATATTTTATGAATACATGGGGACTTTAGGACAGGGACGGTAGGCACGCTGGTGCGCTTATGCACGCCCCTTACAGACCTCTTAGGAATGGGGTGAGGTCAACGGTAGACAGTTTAAGGTTAAAGTTTTGGGGGTTTGGGGAAGAAACTACAGAGTCAGGTAATGTATTCCAGGCATTGACCACTCTGTTGCTGAAGTCGAATTTTTTGCAATCAAGTTTGGAGCGGTTTACATTGAGTTTGTATCTATTGCGAGATCGTGTATTGTTGCAGTTGAAGCTGAAGTAGTTGTTGACAGGTAGGACATGGTAGCATATAATTTTGTGTGCTACACTTAGGTCAGATCGAAGGCGGCATAGTTCTAAATTTTCTAGGCTCAAAATTTCAAGTCTGGTGGTATAAGGTATTCTGTTTCGAACAGAGGAGTGTAGTACTCGTCTCGTGAAATATCTCTGGACATTCTCAATTGTATTAATGTCCGATATGTAGTGTGGGTTCCAGACAGATGAGCTGTATTCGAGAATTGGTCTAGCAAATGTTTTATATGCTCTAGTTAGAAGTACAATATTACCAGAGAAGAAGCTACGCAAGATTAGGTTAACCACTCTTAATGCCTTCCTAGCAATGCTGTTGCAGTGGGCTCTGGCACTTAGATAATTAGAGATGAGTACTCCAAGGTCCTTTATTGAGTGAGGATCTTCAGCAATTGATAGTCAGCAAAATATATTTATTTGGCTCCCGCTGTTATTGTTTTCTGGAAGTAAAGTGACAGCACCCACCACTATTTGATCTGGTTTGGCTTCTGACGGCTGCAATTTTATATCCATAAGCCTCTTAGGCACTTCTGCCACCCAATTGTAAAATTCTCCAGCATTAAATAAGGTTGTGCAAATAAGGCATCGTGCACAAATTATTCCACGAACCTATCTAATAAAACAAAAAATTAAAGGCAACTATACTTTTATTCATAGCTTCATTTCTGATAACTACTCAGACAAGTCTATGTCAAACAGTAGTGGGTTCTAAAACCCTTTACTACCAGTTCGCATGCGTGCTCGCGACGCTTCTGTGCATGTGCTGGGCGGGTGTGCGAAGCCTCCTGCCGCCAGCGCTACCAGTTCTAAGAACCGGGCCAAACAGGGAGCAACCCACTGCTGATGTCAAACCATGTGAGACCAGGCAAGAGTCTCACATGGTTTGACATAGTTCATTATAGGAAGAAGCAAGTGGATATATGGGTAGTTTTGGAAAGGGAAACCACAAACTGACAAGAAGACTCACAAAGTAGGCTTTGCAATCAAAACTGCACTGCTGTAGAATATCTCTACTCTGCCCACTGGAATAAATGAACGCATTATCTCAGCAAGTCCTGGTATATCACCATAGTCAATGCCTATGCTTCAACTCTTATGAGATGAAGACAAGGGAGCTTTCTATGAGGACCTGGACCAAATCATCTGAACAACCTCCATCAGCAAAAAGCTTGTCATTCTGAGTGACTTCAATGCTAGGTTGGGTATTATTGACAACTGGAATGGAATTCCTGATGGGAAAACTAAATAGCAAATAGAACCCCTAGCCCCATGATGGTGAACCTATGGCACGTGTGCCACAGGTGGCACGTGGAGCCGTATCTGAGGGCACATGAGGTGTTGCCCTATGTCAGATCCAGCAGCACATGTGTGCTGGCCAGCTGATTTTTGGCCTTCCGGAGGGCAGGGGGAGGCCATTTTCGCCCTCCCCAGGCTTCAGGAAAGACTTCGGAGCCTGTGGATGGTGAAAAACTGACCCAACAGGCCTACCGGAATTTCGGAAAGGAATTCCGATAGGCCCTTTGGGCCCGTTTTTCGCCATCCACAGGCTCGAGAGGCTTTGCTGAAGCCTGGGGAGGGCGAAAAAACGGCCCAACGGGCCTACTGGAAGTCTGGAGGCTTCAGTGAGGCCTGCACGCATGCGCGGGGGGCAGCGTGGGGGGGTTGTGTGCGCATGCGTGGGCATTGCATTATGGATGAAGGCACGCGCGTGTGCACTATCATGCACGCGTGCACCCTTTTGGCACCTGAGCAAAAAAAGGTTCGCCATCACTGCTCTAGCCAATCTGCCAAGCACAACCTGTGCATCACTAATACAATGACCAGACCAAAAACCAGTACAAAACAACTTGGATGCATTCCATATACAAACACTGGAACCTACTTGACAGTTATAGTATGTCAATGTGATCTTAAAGACATCACCATCATTTGCACCATATGAAGTGCTGAGCGCTAGATGGATCGCAGGCTGATCTGGTCAGTCTTCAACCCACACATAGACCTTTTACATCATAAGCAAGAGAACTATCAGAAAGTCATTCAACATCAGCAGACTATCAGACCCAGCAAAGTCCAGCACTTCCAAGATGTAGTTAATGAAAAACTCATGGGCAATTTACTGCTTGTAGCAACCTGTTTGGAAAGGTGGATGCAGTTTAAAGATGTCATCACACCGATTGCAATCACTGTACTTGAACTGAAAACCTGGGTGCATCAAGACTGGTTTGATGAAAACCACAAAACTATTTCAGCAGCTCTTCAGGCCAAGAACTAGGCAGACTGGCTGAATAATCCATAATCGGTCCCAAAGAAAGACAAGTTTAAATACCCGATGGATCTGTGAGAAATGCAAGATGAGTGGTGGCAGAGGAAGGCTGAGCAGAAGGAACACTATGTAAATGCGCACGCCATGGCCCATCATACAGTTCTTCAGTGCCATAAAGTCCGTTTATGGTCCTTCTAAATCAGGATGCTCCCCCTTGCTGTCATCTGATGGGTTGAGTTTAATGAAAAAGACCAGGAAGGATTGAAAAATGTTCTGGCTAAACCAGTGGTTCCCAACCTTTTTGTGATCGAGTACCACTTGGAGGTCCCGTACAGTTGCCACGTACCACCTGGTTCCAGAGAAACTAAATTCAATCAGATATCACTTTATTTCCATAATTGTACAAGTAGAACACGCAAACCAACTACGAAAATAATACGTATATAAGTATACAAAATAATAATAAAAATAGTAACATACACACTGAGATGCAGTAATGAATATCAAAGGGTAACTTGAGTCAAGAGAACATAGTGCTAACAATAACAGAGTGAGATTAACCTTAGCTCGAGAGCTCGCTACGACACACACCTTCTTTCGAGGGTTCTACTGCGCGACTGCTGAGAGTTCAGAACAGTCACTGTTCCTTTTTGGCCCCGCGCATCCAGCAACTGGATTCTCGGGCCGCTGGGACCAGGTGGGTGGTGTGTGGCAACAGTTGCAAATCGTTGCCAGATTATCTTGTGTTAGGCAGTAAACATTTTTGTGAAGTAAAAAATAACTAACTAAAAATCGTTCATGACCCCGAAAGTGTTCGCGTACCACCTGGAAGGCCCTCGCGTACCACTAGTGGTACACTGGGCTAAACACTTTTCCAACTTACTTAATTGGTTGGTCAACAGTTGATCATGATGTCTTACAGCACATTCCTCACTTCCAGTCTTGGATGATCTAGAACCTCCCTTCCTCTACTGATGAGATCAAGAAAGTGATCTCACAGATGGACTCAAATAAAGCAACAGGGCAAGATAGCATTTGTGCTGAGATTACACCAGGTATTGCTTCTTGTCCTGCTTTCAGGTGGTTTGTAGAATAGGTTGACCCCCCTCTTCTTTGTGGCAGCCCCTTAGATATTGGAACACTTCTATCATGTCACCCCTAGCCCTTCTTCTCATTAAACTGGACATACCCTATTCCTGCAACCATTCCTTGTAGGTTTTATTCTCCAGTCCCCTAACCAAGGGAATCAGCGTTGTTGGAAGACACTTCCATTATACAACCCTCCCTCAAAGAAGTATAAATTATTGGAGGGACAATCCTTCAAACCTGAAATGTCACAATAATGTAAAATGCTAACATCAAACTCTACAATGAGACACAATGATTATATTTATATAACAACAAAAAAACAAAGGATTTCATATTTATGCAGTTCTGTTCTATTCTTTGGTGCACCAATGAGAAATGCTTTCTAATATTTGTCTATAATATTGTTCAGATTGACATAGAAAGAGCTTCCCTTGTCTTGTTTTGTTGTTTCATGGGGCGGGGAAATGCAATTTATTGCATTAAAAAGATGCTACAAAGCACTTTTTTCCCTTTCCTTTTTATGTTTGAAAGAGAAATACAGCCTACCAGTTTTGGCACAATATTGTATTGAATATAGCTGGCTAGACAGCAACTCATGCATTTTCATTAAGCTATTGATTTAAAAAAATGAATTCATAGTGGATATTCTTAAGTGTTAAACCATAGCCATTTTTTAAAAACGTGGGATTAGCGTAAATAATTAGTTCTAGAGTAGCTCCAGCTACTACAGTGGGATTAATCTGGACAAAGTTGCTATGGAATCACATTCACTGGCTTTTAATTTGTAATCCTATCACATCTCTGAATCCCTCTGATCCGGTACCCATTCACATAAACAGCACTGAACTGGTTATAGTAGAACCGGTCTTCGCTGTAGACCGGTTTTGTGAATATGGTTTACCAAGCTGAAAACACTTCAGAATTTCACAGCTGCATTAAAAAAAAACCTCTGCTGAAAACATCTTTGGCAATTTTTCGCCAATCACTTTCGTTTCAGAGTTATTTGCTCTTTATTTCTTTCTTTATTTTCTGTTGTAAAGAATTTGATGATGAAGTTTAAATGGAAAACTTTTTAGTGACATTTCCATGGGTTGAAAGTAGACTATTGGAATTCAACTTAGTGCAAGGGGGGGGGGTCAAACTCACGGCATCACGTGACGTATCGTGACTTCCCCCCCTTCGCTAATCGGGGTGGGTGGGCATGGCCAGCGCTTGATGCATCCGGCCCGTGGCCCGCGAGTTTGACACCCCTGCCTTAGTGGGAAGCTGAGATCCATCAATATTCTGTCACTCTGCAAGAGCCTCTCTACCTGTTTTCAGCTTTCTGGTTTCAAATAAATTCCAAGCAAAAATGAATGGGTGTGTGTGTCAGGGAATTCCTCCTATTGGATCAGGAAGCACATGCAACTGGGAGAGGCACAGTGGGGAGATAGAAAAGAAGAAACAACCATAGAAATAACACACAAAAATGGAAAGACCCAAACAACCAGCAAAATAGATTTTTTAACAATTCTGACACACCCTAAGAATGAAGCTAAAGCCAAACAGAGTAGAAAGCACTTTTATAAGGGGGGAAAAAAGCTTTCAAGGAACTGGAGGAAAGATTTTGGCATGGTATTAGAAATAGCACTACTACATTATTAAAATAGTAATAGGGAAAAGAAATAATCTAGATTTAAAAGGTGCTAACAGGAGCCAGTTTGGTGTACCGGTGAAGGCACCAGGTTAGAAAACCAGGAAATGGTAAGTTCTAGTCCTGCTTTAGGCACCAAACCAGCTTCAGGGGTCTCCATCTCCAACCTTGGCAACTTTAAGAATTGTGGACTTCAATTCCCAGAGTTCCTCAGCCAGCAAAGCTTCTTTCAAAATTTCTGGGAGTTGAAGACCACAACTTTTAAAGTTGCCAAGGTTGGAGACCCCTGAGCTAGGTGACCTTGGGCCAATCTTTTCTCAACCTTAGGAAGCATGCGAAGGCAAATCACTTCTGAAGTCTTTCCAAGGGACTTGTCCAGGCAGTCGCCAGGAGTCAGGACCAACTCAATGGCTCCTAAAACGAAACAAAACAAAAATCCAGCAGCACTGAAGAACTGTTTACCTCACATAATACCAACCAATTTAACCCAAATTTAAGTTACACTTCAACCAGCCTCTACTGTTTGTTCAATCAAAATGTATAGAATAGAATAGAATTCTTTATTGGCCAAGTGTGATTGGAATTTGTCTTTGGTGCATATGCTCTCAGTGTACATAAAAGAAAAGATACATTTGTCAAGAATCATGAGGTACAACACTTAATGATTGTCATAGGGTACAAAGAAGTAATCAGGAAACAATCAATATTGATATAAATCGTAAGGATACAAGCAGCAAGTTATAAGTGGGAGGAGATAGGTAAATCAGGAATTGAACATCATCTGGAATAGAACATGACTGAATTGCAAGAATAAGATATTTGTAGCAGTAATCTCAGTAAAGCATGAGGGCACCCCAATGATGTGTGTTGGTGTCATCATGTAAATATTATTCCATACTTGCTTAAGTACATAACTCACAGCATCAGTATCATGATGTCTGTTAAGTCCTGGTACTGAAGAGGCTGGAAACAGTAGTGTAACTAACAGCTCTTTATTGTACAACAGTAAGATCCAGCAAAGGAACCAGGCTGATAGCTCTCCCTTTTATACAGGGCTGTCAGATGGTTCAACCAATCAGCTGTCTCCATTTTCCCGCTCAGAATAGCGGACCTTGGAGTAAGCAGTGTAGTCTGAATACATAACAATGTCATTCAGAGGTCTTTCTCTTCCCCCTTGTTATTTCTGACGATCTCCGTGTCTCTTTGGTGACCCTGGATCATACACTTTAAATTGAAATAAAATAAAACTTGTGGGAGGAGATGGGATGTATTTCCAGCAATAATTAGGAACTGTTATTTGTCTCTTGATTATTATTCTAGAACTGAATATCTCTGCCTGTTATGGGAATGCTCCACAAGTGGGGGGAAATGACTTGTTACAGATTTTAGGCCTAACTATTCCAGGAACAATGACTACATTATGCTTTAGGCCTTTTCAGCTTACGTAATTAACATTTATAACAGCATTGTAATATTTAATCCTGTTTTGTGCAAAGGAGCTATCACACCGGTGACTGATTCAACATGGAGCAGAGCGTTATATGAAAAGCTCCATCAAAAGCTCAGAGAGAGAAAGAGAGAGTGTGTGTAAACACAGAAGGCTGTGTACTGACAATTCAGTTTTGCACCCTTCGAAATACAATGCATGAAGAATTGCAACCTATTGAGAGCCAAATCTTTCTACTCCTAGCCAGATTTTAGCTAAAGCGCTGAATACCAGGCATCATTATGATTAATTGTGGGTAATGAGTGTTTTATGAATCTCAGAAAGAGAAGCATTTGTTTCTTGGGTCTTCCAACTGCAGACTGTTGTTTTGGTTTTAAAGCTTTAACTAAACAAAGCCAAAGAGATTATGAACACCCCCTAGATTTGTTCTCTCTTCTACTGGAGAGCAATCCTTATTAAGACTGCTGGATTATTTCCTACTATTGTGTGCATATCTTTTCTGGCTTCTTTACATGCATGAGCAATGAAAGCTGAATTTAAACCACCATTGCATTGGAAGAGTTTATAGGTTCTTTTTCTTTGCAGTAGCAAAATTTAGAAATACTGGTTGCAACACAATGGATTTATTTATGGTTATTTGCTTCTACCTATCTTTCCCCGAGCCAGTCTGTCCATATGTGATAGGCTTTTGGCCTTAACTCCCCTAACCCTCAACTAGAATGGCCTTTGGCTGGGGATTTAGGGAGCTGAAGTACAACAAACAGCTACAAGTCACTTGTTTTATATAGCTCCCTACACCTTATCTCAGGCTAAGGTGTGATAATATCATTCTCTCTTGTGTCACAAGATAAGACAGCTGGGATTAGGTATGATTCTTCAGCCACGTTTTTAATTACCTTGAGTTATTATACATTTATGTATTATTTTGCACCATCCTGTTTCTGTAACATTTAATGTATGGAAAGGCAAGACACTAATCTATATATATTCATTTTTTCGCCTCCTCCTTTTCTTAAAATTAACAGGCTGTCTTTTATCTATATAACTATCTTGTGAAATAGGTTGGACTGAGAGACAAGGATTTGCCTAAATAAGCTGACCAAAAGAGGATTTGAACCAGGATCTTCCCAGTGATATTTGTATCATAACTCTCTTGCACTTTTTAAAGAACAATGCTTTCTACGGATCCGTCCCTGATGCCATTTTAGTGAAATCTGAATTAATACTCATTATTATGATAATTACTGTATCTAACACGTATTAACCTGATATGAAATATGAGTTTTCCTGTTCCCTTTGGCTATGAATCCAGATGAAAACATCTGGTTCTGAATATTCAAATGGCAATTAAAGAAAGATAGGCAAATGATTATTGCAGGGGGGAAAAGAGTAGATTTCTGGATCAGATCTAATAAATATGTGGATCAGGTCTGGGAAATAACCAAATAACCATTCTATTAGTAACAGTAGTAGTAATAGTAGTGTTCCAGTAGTACATTTAGTTATGCAAATTCAAAATGGCTTTTGAAGGTGGATCCCTCCCTATTTTTTTATATAGAGAGGCTCTTATTTTGAAGAATCTCTCCCCTATTTGGGAGCATGATAACACCATATGTAGGAAGGATCATTTCTATGTTTTGTTTTTTAAAATTTGCTTTGAAAAGATTCACTGCATTTTAGACAGAGACAACTGTTCTCAAGAGCACTTTATTTCTGAGAGTTTGATGTGTGATTCTATCTTTGACGCTGCCACAGAATCTATCATTTTAGGGGATGGAGTTTATTAAGAGGAAGGCAAGATTTTCCAAGGGCGATTCCACCAGTTATGTCAGAGGACCTGATGTCAATTGTTCAAAATAGCCAGTTCCCTGCCAGCAGGCTACAAATGGGTCAGAAGCGGTCTTTGCTGTTGATCTCCTCCCATCCTCTCATTTTTTTTGTTAAAAAAAAGAGAGAGAGAGAGAGATTGATTCCTATTGAATTACCTCCCTAATTTGAAGACGTATTGGGAAGCCAGGAAGGCAATGAATTCATGGGCCTTCTAAGAAAATCCCCAGACAACCTCATCACACTTCCTTTTCTGTCTTTCTGATAATAAAAAGAAGTAGAATTTGAAGTTGACAGATGAGGGGGAGAAGTTGGGAGGGAATTTCCCCTCCAAGGTCAGAGCCTTATCTTCCTTGAAAAGTCCTTAGTGTATTTAGCCATGTCTAGTTTTGGGTTGTGTTTGTGACCAGCTTCTGCACTGTTATGACAATGACTACATGACAGCATCATACAATCTAGCTATATAGCCACAAAATTATCACCCTGCTGATGCTGCACGGGAGGGTATAGATTCTTGTACTATAATAACCCCTCTGAGTATTTTGCAAGACCATTTAAACATTGTCTCTGATGCATGGAGCCATTATGAAGAAGCACACCCAAAAGAAAATGAAGAGTATCACATTCAGACTTGATTCTGAATCAGGACCTATCCTTGGCACCTCGTTTCTGGACCAGGATTCATCCCTAAAGTTGATCAATACACTTTTGTATTTGCCATTTGTACTTCCCAGCCCACTAATTGCAGCTGATCCACATGGACCTTAAAACAAAAGAAAGATTTCTAGACCACTGAGAGGTAGCATGACTTCTTGATGCAACCTGGTGTTTCTCCTTTTGTTACAAGAATGGAATGGAATGGAATGGAATGGAATGGAATGGAATGGAATAGAATAGAATAGAATAGAATAGAATAGAATAGAATAGAATAGAATAGAATAGAATAGAATACGTTGGTCAAGTGTGATTAGACACACAAGGAATTTGTCTCTGGTACAGAAGCACCCGGTGTGCTTGCCATATCTTTCTGCAGTTTATAAGCTGGAAGAGGATAGTCCTACTCACCAGGCCTGCTAACCTTTGAAAAACCTCACAAAGACATGGAATGGTTTCCCCTCCACTTGAGGATCACTTCACATGTTCCAAGCAAAATATTGAATTAATCTTGTACATATGCAGGATTCATTATCACCCTGACCACCATATAGATTGCCTTTGCATTAGACCAAGGGTACCAGACTTATCCTTGGTCAAGGACCGTATCCTCCCCATAAGGTAATATGAAGTGGTCTCTTACCTTTGATAGAATCACACAAAAGTATTGGCATCCACAAGCTTAGATCACAGCACATCACAAAAGATGGGCTAAAAAAATAATAACCAGGAAACAAAACAAGACTGACCCTTCTCAGAGCCACATTTAAGAATAGATACACATAAATCTTACTTTGCCCTGAATCTATAAGTACTACCAAGAGGGGTGACTTCTAGGAGGGTTAATGGAAAGTATAAATTGTACATTTCTAAAACTCTTTAAGAGTTCTACTTCAGACTGTAGAAAGATTGCGCCCTATTGGAAAATGGCACTATCCTTTTGTGCCAGAAGGTGGTGCAAAATCACCGTTCATTTCAGCGACAGAAATGATGTGGCCTCTGAATTTACTGTGGCAGGCTTAAAAAGTGAGGTGAGGTGGAAGGAGGGGACACACTAAACATAGTAAGTTTGAACTTTCATTTTTCTTTTATGGAAACTCACAAAATCGAACAAATATCCTGAGAAGGAAAAGTGAAGAGTTAGAGTGTTCAGTGAAGAAGAAATGTCTCTGTGGGAATGATGTCACTTGAGTGTGACAAAATAAGTGCAAAGGCCATTATTAACAAATTGAAGACATTAACAAATTGAAGACATTATCTTACTATGTTTTGTGCATTAAAAAGGGGCTTATTATTTGTACATGACAAGATTTAACTAACATGGTTTTCTGCTTTTCTCTCAGTAATTTTGTTTTATTTAAAAATGTACAATGGAAATGGTAGCTTTAAAAAAATCTACATGGAATCATAATGAAATTTATGTTAGCCACATTTTCTGAGATACTGAGATGGCAAACAGTGTTAAAATCCACAGTAATACCTAAGTATGGTCTTAGTAGAAGAATCGGATATTGGAACATGTTGATAAAATAATTCCTGTGAATTGTCTGAAAAAAATCAAAACTGTTTTGTAAATGCATATGCTTCTATTCCTTACTCAAGTCTAGATACAACTATAGCAGTAAAATGAGTAACCTCTTTTATATCTGAGAAATATCCTAAAAACAATATTTTTCCAAAAGCCCATCAAATATTTGTTCATTTGAATTAGGGTTTAAATTCGCAACATTTCATCAATCTCAGAAATGAAACAGAAGTTACAACAAATTCTGTTAACTAAGATTGCTGCTGTTCTACTTTTAAAACTTTTACAAGTTCATAAAACAATTATTTTGCTTTTTTAATAAGGAAAATTTCCTTCAATATAGGCAGTGATTAAAGATAATGCAACAAATGATTATGGTTATAAAATGTGAATGGAATGTTAAGGAATATTTACTACTTTAAATTTATGGTTGTGATTTTAATAGCATTGTCTGAATAATATTTCACAGTCTGCATCCTTAATTTCTGAGTTAGAAACAAGAAATATTTTATAACTTGCCAAAGATTTAATACTGAACAATATATTTATGTATTTCTTTTTTAATTCACTACAATGCATTTATTATACTTCACAAGTATTTTAGTTAAATGTTTTTTTTAATAATATAACATATAGCTTTCTAGGACAAACATTATATCATGTTATTTTTTTATAACACAATGCAGAAAATATAAAAAGATAACTACTTAGAACACATAATAATAAAGAACTATATTTAAGTCACTGTACTATGTGAACATGTAATTTTACTTTGCATCTTTCTTGAAGAGGTAACACAAAATATTCACTTGAGATGAATGAGCAAAGAAGAAAAAGTTAAATATACAAAACCTAAGAATTAGTAAATAACAATATGGATAGGTGAAATATATTTCAGAAATGATAATACACTTAAATGATCAGAGCACTAACTTGATAAAAACAAGAATCATCTATTAACACTAATAATATTTTACAAAATGCCCCACTATCTGTTCCATTATTTGTTTCTTAATGAGATCCATGGGAAGAATTGGTATACATAAGCAACAGTTTTAAGAAAACAATGATTTCCTTCCTGTTTTTAAAGGTTTATCATCCTAGTTCCATTGAAATCAATTGATCAAATCAAGGTTTCCTATACCAATTGAATTTTACTTTTAAAGACACAAATTCAAATACTTTCTTATTTGTCAATGTAACTTTTTACTTATTTTTAATATACTAAAATTCAAATATACTTTTTATATCCAAATCCATTAGTTCTGGGTTCTATATTAATATTTGATCAAAATAAATACATTGCATGGGAATTACATTTTAAAAATGGCTCAGACGAGGACTCTGAAATGTCTACCTTCTATGCAATATAATATATAATAAAGTGAAAAAGAAGCAATTTTCACTTTTTAATAAACCAGTGTGGAAAATAGTTGTCTCCATAATCTGGAATTTCACATTTTACCAAAATAATATAATCTTCTTTGAAACCTGATCAATATGGATTCAACAGATGCCGTACGGAAAGTTGTTGTTATTATTAATATCCCTGTGGCACTTCTATAGCTAAATTTGTGCACTTTTGAGTAAGTCTTCGCTCTAGGAGATTTAGTTCACCATGTTAATATCCTCAATGTTAAAGTATTGATATGCAGAAACTAAGAATTCAAATCAGGAGATCAAATGACCAAATTACTTTTATTATTATAATACCTAGATATATCATCATCATCATTATTATTTTTTTTGCTATTTGGAAAAATGCAATTGTTACTTTTGTTTTGGTCACACTGGTTGCTTAAGCGACCAGATCTCCACGAAAGAGAGAGAGAAAGAGAGAGAGGGTGGGGGGAACGGATCCAAGACAGCCAACTACATTTGATCCTTCCAAATACTGCAGCAAGAAATCTGTCACTGCTCCCAAGCAAAACAAAAGCAAATCTAAAACAGAAAGGCTATTATTTATAGTCATCAAGATACAGTATGGCACCATATGGTGGGATTTATCAGATTCTTTCCTTTCTCATGCAGGGCAAATAGGGCCGCATACAATTCCCTTCTCCTTCCGTTTACACCAGGGACCCCAAACCTGCTCGTCTTACCCAGAGATCCGCATTCCTAACTTCAGGAGGAGTCCTTGAGGGTAAGACAAAATAGATGTTTAACCCTAAGATCTTCCCACCACCACCACTCTTGCTCAGCCATATATGCGTGCCAGCCTCTGTGCACTCCAAATACTTCTAAATGAATTACTAATAGTCAGTTTGGGGCTCGATCCCTACCCCCACCCCGTGGTTGTTGTCAAAACATTACTCTAGTCTAGCCTTTGGAAGCTGTGTGTTTCAGGGGTGACATTTACCGGGTGTAAGGGTTCTGTAAGGTTAAGAAGCATCAAACCTATAATAGCCTCACTTCCTCTTCATTTTGTTTCTCTTTGTGCGGTGGACGAGGGCAAGGAAGGTCTGCCAATCACCAGCACTTCTTTTTCTTGTTCCATAAAGACTAGGTAGTCACAGCAACAGTGCGGTGACAGCTTGGTATCCATTTAAAACCCCGGGGGGTCCTAATAGGATTGAGGCAAAGATCAAGTGAATGGTTTCCTATCGGAGATTCGTAATAACTCTGCACTGTTCGCATAGCCATGGCAATATTGGCTGTTATGAGGTGGCTTTCTCACCAGAGAAAAGACCTGCCTTGTAGCACAGAAGGCTGTATTTGGGGAAAGAAGGGGTGTGTGTGTGTATGTGTGTGTGGGGAGAGAAAGAAACAAAACAACACAAAACACAATCAAACACCCGGCCAGGATAAACTGATTCTGGTTTCCTGCACCCCAACACACACACACACACACACACACACACACACACACACACACACACACCCACCCCACATCTGAATGTGTCATTTCCTTTCATTAATTCATTCATTTGACCAGATCAAAGTCAATACTCTTGTTTATGGAGAACAAAGGAGCTCCCTTTTTGGTATTCTGCTGCCGACGCTATCAGATTCCGAAGTTTGCTCGTCTTTCTGAAATCTGGCAGCAGGGGCAGGATCCACTGCCTCTACCCAGGGCAAGTGACTCAAGCAAAACGACCAGATAATTTCGACACAAAACAAAATTTTACCATGATAAAGGAAGAGGGGGCGATTGGATGTTGTTATGAATTGGAGAAGGGAGGGGAAGATTAAGGGGACGAGAATGTTTTGCTCCAGACTGAAGTTAAAGAATGAGCTGGTCTGAGTAAATTTCTGATACGCAGGAGGAAAATAGAGCTGATTAAAACAAGGAGGGAAAGGAGAATCAAGGATGGGAAAATAAGTAATGAAGCTTCAGAATGAACGACTGGTTAAATGTATACGCTAGCCACTTTTGAACCCTCTTTTTACAATATCACATGGGGTTGCTAAAAAAAAACCACAATGTTCAACTTCTCTGTTGTATGGGGGTGGGAGGTGGGGGTTAGGAGCCTCCTAATGCTTGGAGGTTTGCCAGAATACATTTTGCATGGCTTTGGGAGTGCCTGTATAATATTTTGATTTGGAAAGACATTTGGTGGTTGAGGCTAGTTCAATTTTTAATTAAAATTGTTATTATTACTAATCTGGTTGGTTGATTGTGATTAGAATGTTGTTTATGACTATGAGCTACTTGAACGTTGGATGATACATTACACACGCACACACACGAAGACAACCTTTTTAATAACATGAGACTGAGGTTATGTAAGCTTATTCATTTATAACCAACTATATAAGTTTATTTATTTATGCTAATTAACACTTCTAGTTTACCCTTATTTTATGTGTTAGGGGACAAGGAGAAGAATACACAGAGGCACACAGATGTGCATGTATATTTGAGTGTGTGTGTACACATATACATATGCATGCACGTGTGTGCATATGTACACACACACACACACACACACACACACACACACACACACACACACACACACACACCTTAAACTACAGCCCACTTCCCAATTGAGTTAGGCTATTTACCAAAAGCCAAGGCAAATCAGAAAATCTGAGGGGAAAAAAGGAAAAATAATGTCACTATTAAAGCAAAAGAATCAAGAGTTTGCCCTTATATTATAATCCTGCTGGCATAAGACTGTATTATTTCCCAGAGCATGTGATTGGCTGGACTTGGGGATGATCTTTTTGATTTGCTTTTGTTTTGTTTTGGTAAAAAGAGTAAGAAATACATATTTATATAAGATCAGAAAATCATCAGGAAAGCATGCATGGTTCAAATCCTTAGCAGCTAACCCAATACACATTTAGAAGCATTAAAACATGCTAGACATAATCATATATAAATGGTAGAAGTTGCTACATTTTGTAAATTTTGCAAAGCAGTTGAAAGCCTTTTTTAAAACTATGCAAAATATGTCCTGTATAGGTAAGAGCAGGCAGAAAAATACATATATTCAGAAAAAAGGCTTGGTAGGAGAAATCTACAAGAACATATGCATGTGGGATGTGTGTGTTTAATTAAAAAAAGAGAGAGAAATTTGATATCCTTAGGTTGAGGGAAGAACCATTTCTGCTATTACTTTTTAAATCAATCTGATGAAAAGGTTGTAATATACATTAATTAGTTTAATCTTTAAAGATTGATTTTAATCTTTACAGTTATTTAAAGGTTACAATACTATAGCTAGTGGCAAGCAGTAAGCTTTATTGAATTCAGTTGAACAGCTTTCCATTAGAATTATACCATTATAATCAGGTAGCCTAAGAAATTGCAAAAAGAATATTTAATTCATTTAAGCATTCAATTACGGTGGACAAAGTATTCCTAATTTTCTCTTTTCCTTTTCTAACTTTTAACTTTTTCATTGGGGGTGACATCAGCAACATGCTCCAAAAGTACTTTTCCCAAAAGGCAACTGGACTGGTTTTCTTTCCCCAAAGGGAAAAAAAACCAAGAAAGTCTATTTCTTATTTGAAAAAAAGCACATTTGGGACAACTGTGACCTGGATGATTGAGAATCTCCATAAACATCAGCAACATGCATGTAGTGTGAATGGTAGTATCACACGAGACATGTTACTTTTATTGTCTGATATGCATTGTATAGATATGCACTGAATTAGATGTTTACCAAATCCCTTGCTAAGAAAATTCACCAGCTATAGGCAGGACTATGATTACTCATTTAAGTTCTAACATTCTGCTAGGTTAGTAGAGCCACGGTTCTACTTATGTGACTTATAAAAGGAATCTCTCTAATTTTTAGTGTGAGATAACAATCCATTGTACATGGTCCAGCCCTCCCGCATTGGTGCAGCATGGACACCCTAGAACTTCATTGCAGCATGTGAAAAAGTGCCCAGAAGACTAAGGTCAACATGGAATCCTAAAGCGTATATTAAATAGTAACCTTCTTATGTTCTACCACTAACCACCAGATCAATTTTTCTGTCTTTTATTTCTAGTGTTCTGGCAAGTATGTCTTGTGGTTAAAATTAGGTAAATTCCCTTTTTACTCACACCTCAAGATGTTTCATCATGCAAACAACTGCTTTATACCAGACTAGAGATTTGAAATGACATATAAAGGTCAGGCCCCTTGTGCTCCAATAATAATTGCATAATAGCTGGAAAATGTATAGACTGCGGCCATTTTCTTGATCACTTTCAGCCTGCTGTTCCACAATTTTATTATACAATTTATGGAACAATGACATGCCAAGTTCAACTAATAGATGAAGAGTGGACTTATAAATTAGCGATCCTGCACTCTGTTGGTTATAAATAAGCACATTCATTATATTGCTACTCATCATTAAACTAAATGAAAGTTGGAAACTTCCTAACATTTCAGCATATATACATAAAATTGTCTAAAAACAAATAAGGTACAAATAAATAAAATCCTAAATTCCAGATCAAATTCCCCAAGCATGTATCTAACTACATGATGAATACAATAAATAGTAAGCTTTTCACTTTGGATGATGGAGCCTTCTGAATTACACTGCCAGATACTCTAGTGTTAAAATTTTAGGAAAGGCAGGAAAAATATTTTTATGACCTTCTGCTCCTTTATCTTTTCCCAGTTTTCTTCCTAATGCTTTGTTTCATCTTTTGTCTTAGCAGAACAATGATATGAAGAGACAAAGAGTTGTATTTGGATCAGTTGGCAGGTTCACACTTCAAAAAGGAATTATCCTGTACCTTTGGGATTCTTTTAGAATTGTATAATAGAATCTGGGGGTGGTTTTTTTGTCTCTGTTGTTCCCTGGCAAATGAACAACCACTTAATAGCCTTTTGGGGAGTAAACAAATAGCTATCCTATGCAACAAAACTAGTGACTTGAATGATCAAAACCTTATATATGGGCATCTGACAATCATAAGTCCATTTCTGACATGTAAGATAAAATTGGATATCACCCTTGCAGTGCACCCTTGTTATATATGTTTCTTTAGAATGTAGATCCCATTGAATTATTTCCATATCAGTATGCACAAACATACAACAGAAATGAGCAAAGAGGGGCAAAAAGGATTTTTTCCCCCATAAGAGGAAAGGAGTAAAAGTGAAGAAGCAGTGAAGGTTATTTAAGCAAGTATAGCTGGCTAATAAAAATCCAGACATTGAAATATACAAATTCTAAGAGGTGAGGAGATACAGAATTAATCAAATACATTCTACCCCAAAAGCAATTTTATATAGAATCTTTATACACAACATATGGGTATTTCAGGATAGTCTTCCATCACTATATTAATTAAGCCACAAGGAAGAATACTTGCCCTGAGCTCCATAATAATTAAATAATGGTATGGATATAGCCCATTAGCCCCAGCCAGCCCCAGATAGTTGGTTTTCTTATGAAGCTCTACGAAAGTATCTTTCAAAGCTGTGAAAGTTCAAATTTCCCATTTGTAACTAAAGAAATGCAACATATTCCTCTATACTTTTATGGAGTGAGGCTTGCTCACAATTCCTCAGTCCTGTTTGGACTGCTTCAATGCACTCTATGTAAGCCTGCTCTTGAAGACCACCTGGAAGCCACAACTGGTCCAGGAAGTAGTGGTGCACAGTGATGGGGGTCCCTAGATTTATCCATGCTACATCTCTATTGGGTAAGCTGCACTGGGTTCTGGTTTCCTTCTGGATGCAATTCAAGGTGTTAGTTATTACTTTTTAAGCCCTATATAGCAATAACACTTAGACTTATATACCACTTCATAGTGCTTCCCGGCCCTCTCTAAGTGGTTTACAGAATCAGAATATTGCCCCCAACAATCTGGGTCCTCATTTTATCGACCTCGGACGAATGGAAGACTGAGTCAAGCTTGAGCCTGGTGAGATTCGAACTGCCATATTGCAGGCAGCCAGCAGTCAGCAGACGTAGCCTGCAGTATTGCAGTCTAACCACTGCACCACCGTGGCTATATGGCACAGGGCTAGACACCAGCTGTCTTTACATCTACCTATCCTACCAGAATAGATAGGGTGGGCATACTCCTTAAGAATCCCTTCCCTTAAAGATTGCCATCTTATGGAATCTAGGAAAAGTGCCTTTTCTGCCCTATGGAACATCCTTCTTTTACTCTCCCAGTCTTCCCAAAAGCACTTAAGAGCTGTTTTTTTCCTCATAAGCCCTGGGATAGGGTGAGAGTTTTTGTAGAGCTTGTTCAAGTTTATTATGGGGCCAGATATTTACTATTTTTGGTTTAAATAGATATACGTAAATATTATTTGTACAATGAAACTGTTTTAACTGTTAGTTGGAAGCCACCAAGAATTCAGTATAAGAGTTATATATAACTAAACACATTTATATGCCACCTGACTTCCAACAATCAACACACTGAGTACCATACAAACTGAGGGGCCCATCATCTGGCATTATAGTATTCTTGGTGTTATCTTGTCTAGCCAAATTGATAAAATACAGGTATGATTTATAGTTGCCTTCTCCTGTGCATTCTGAAATGATGCCTTTGTCATTGTCGCTGTTACCTGATACAGGTACCCACTGTAGTAGTTGGACAGCCGGATGGCTTTTATGCCTTGGGTGACCCAGTGGGGGTGGTGTATATCTTTAACATATACTCCCAGTGTTCTTGGCTCATCTTTCCCAGAACACCCTTTCCAACTAGGCGGCATCAAAGACCAAAAAGCATGGGATGGTTTTCAGCCACTTGTGTTTGGCAGAAGGGACAGCAAAATACTGTATGTCATAAAATCTTGGAGTAGGCTTTAAACCTGAAGTAAAGTTTTAGAGAAAAGAGGGGGGGGGGAGAGATAGTAAAATGCAAAATGTCTATGGAGATTCTCAACCATCCAGGTCATGGTTGTGCCAAAGGTGCTTGTTCCAGAAGGCTACTCGATTTTCTTGGTGTTTTTTTCCCTTTGAGAACGTTTTGCTTCTCATCCAAGATGCATCAGAATTGAAGATTCATCAGAACTGAAGAAGTGAAACACTGTCAAAGAAAAACCAAGAAAGTCCAGTTGCCTTTTGGAAAAAGCACCACTGGGACATTAAAACGCAAAGTCGTGGTGCTTCCTTTCCCCATCTCTGTGTGTAGCCAATAAAATACTTTCTGGATACCACTTGTATTTTTGATTTGTCATCATCATCGCTTGCCTATCTCTGTTCTTGATATTTGATCATTTAGAGTTCAGCAAACTGGACCCTTATGCAAGTTGAATTGAAAGTATGAATTAGAGCCATTAAGGGCCAAGAACTATAATAGTGTGACCAACTTGGCACTGATCATAAATGGTTTCTATTGATTGGACTTTGAGTAATTTTACTGTGGACAGATATAATGATTTTCAGCAATGGGAAGCTGGATTCATATTGCAAACATAGCAGAGTGGCAAGTTGCATATTTATAGAGAGGAAATTAAAAAAATCTCTTTGAACATTTGTGCACGTTAAAGGCTATATTGGTAGTTCGTTTCATTACTCAGTAGCCCTTTTTTTGGAAAAAAAATTACTTTAGAACATTCCAAACTGTTGAAAATATTAGGTTTGGCAGCTATTAATAAAACATGCATTCAAGGTTGAACGTCAGCAGTCTTGGGAACTGTATTGTATAATACTTCTGAAATGTCAGAATATTGCTGTGTATATCAGTGGGGGGAAAAGGAAGTAGAAATGGAAAAAAAGGATGATGTGTTCAAATACAAACACTTTCTGGACTCTCTGAGTTTTAATCATTTTGGGTCTTTGCTTCCAGTTAACACGTTGGAGATGAGATTTGCCCTTTCTCACCCTTCTAACTCATTAGTGGTCTTTAAATCCAACTATATGAGCACCACACAAAATGTCTTGATACCTATTCTCATTTGACTCAGAATTCAATCTGCAAAAACCAAAACATAAGTCCCTAACCTCCTTGACGGTGTGTGTGTGTGAGAGAGAGAGAGAGAGGGAGGGAGGGAGGGAGGGAGGGAGAGAGAGGGAGAGAGAGAGAGAGAGAGAGAGAGAGAGAGAGAGAGAGAGAGAGAGAGAGAGAGAGAGAGAGAGAGAGAGAGAGAGAGAGAGAGAGAGAGAGAGAGAGATTGTAGTAGTGGTTAATATACCAGACTAGAAACCAGGAGATCATGAGTTGATGAGTTGGTTACCCTCTCTTAACCCTAAGAAAGAGGGAAGGGCAAACCACTTCTGAAATATTCCCAAGAAAACTGCAGGGACATGTCCACATCAAGGAAGCAATGTTTTATACACACTGACTCCTAGGAACCAATATTTTACACAGACTCAGACACACACAGACAAAGACACATATGCCACTCTCCCCCCTCTCTTTCTCTCTCTCTCTCTCTCTCTCTCTCTCTCTCTCTCTCTCTCTGTGGGTTCTACTTACCTTCTCTATTGGTGCGCATCACGTTGGAAGTGCCTGCATCACAACGCAGAAATGAGTCTCTGCGCATGCGCAGAGGGTTCTTTGCCAGCCACTTTCAAGGAGCGGTGACTGGAGGACCAGTTCAGGGGCGTGGCCAGCCGGCCATCGCTACTGGTTCGGCAAGCAGGGGCAAATTTCCGCCACCGGTATAGGCAAACCGGTCCGAACCAGCAGCAACCCAGCACTGACTCTCTCCTTTATGGGCTTTTTATATCACCATGTTTTTTCTGGGTTTCCTTTATGGTGAGGGACAAAATATAGTAGTCTAAGGATAAACCAAGCTTAACATGCTTAGCACTTTTTAACTGTATCTCCATCCAAACACCAAAAAACAAAATAAACAACAACAAAAAAAAACCCCAACCCAATGGAAATTCTCAAATATACATTTCTGTGCCCATACTTTTCTGCATTTGCTGAATCCGCTGGCCCAGGTGTTATTGTACTGTTCTTTCTAAAGGGACTTCTGATACTCACTTCAAGAATTCTTCTACGGAACTACTCCCGGCAAACCAAATGTTATCTTTTTGCTGCAATAAAGCTTGATCAGATGGAGGTGGAGATTTGGCAGAGCACAGGCAAGCCAGTCCCATTTAAAAGCCAAATGGCCAAAGCCCAGACATCATTCATTGAGGACACAGAAAGTGAGGGAGCCCATTCTGCATGGGGATATCAACTCTTTTGAGTCCTTCTTTTTTCTGTTTTTGGAGCAGAAGGCAAGAGCCTTTTCTTCTGTCATTTTTTTTCCAGTCTGAAAGAATTTTAATAGTCATCTGTTTTGTAACAATTTAAAACATCTATGCATTATCTGATTTTAGGGTGACGTGTGTGTGTGTGTGTGTGTGTGTGTGTGTGTGTGTGTGTGTGTGTGTGTGTGTGCTTCTAGTCGCCTCAAGTATCCTCTAGCCAGGAAGGCAAAATAAATATTGTATTAACACATATAAAATGAATAAAATGGGACAGAACATCAGGAAAATTACTTTTGGACACCAGGTTGCGCGAAATATCTTTTCCGGTGAATCTATTTATTTTTATTTCTTGAACACAATTATATAGCTGCCCATTCACTAAAGGAGCTTGGAATGCTACACAAAGATAACAACATCAAACAAAGTTATAAATGAATCAAAGAACAGCCAAGTTGAAGCCCCTAAATATATATAACTGCCAGCATATTGCAGACACCTATGCCCCAGCTCTATTAAAATCCTCATTATTTTACTCACCTGTATTCTGCCATTATTATTTTTATAAATAAGGCAGCAAATATATCCAGCATACCTTCCTCCTCCTATTTTCCCCACAACAGCAACTCTGTGAGGTGAGTTGGGCTGAAAGAAAGTGATTGGCTCAAAATCACCAAACTGGCTTTCGTGGCTAAGTGGGAACTTGAACTCACAGTCTCTCGTTTTCTAGCCTGATGCCTTAACCACTAGACCAAATTCTTTCCAGTCCCCAGAGGTAAAACAAGTCTGTGTGGTCTTTTAGAAAGCAAGGAGGGTAATATCTAGGTCGGGTGGGCAAACTATGGTTCTTTGAGGACCTGTGGACTTCAACTCCCAGAATTCCTGAGCCAGCCATGCATGCATGGCTGGCTCAGGAATTCTGGGAGTTGAAGTCCACAGGTCCTCAAAGAACCATAGTTTGCCCACCCCTGAGAGAAGTTATTCGTAAAGCAGATGCCATGACAGAGAAGGCCCACTTCCTACTGCCCACTTGAATGACACTATTTCACCAAATGGGATCTGCCCAATCTAGCTTATATTGCTCATGGTCAGGCTAGTGAAAAACGAACAAGAATCTAGAAAATTTGCAACTTTATTAACTTCTCGAGCTAAATCTAAAAACCTGCCGTCCTAAAGGGCAACAATAAAAGCATTTGTCGAGTCCTTCTCATCCCTGGTACTAACATTCCTGAACACTGTAAGCTGAGTCATCATTTATTTTATAGTATAATCAGGATGTCCAAGAATTGGAATAACTTCTTTATTGCATCAGGGTTTCAGGTGACCCAGAGGCTTTAAAACTAGATTAGAGGCTATTATTGGCATCTTTATAAAACACATTCATATTAGCAGCCTTTATGTGCAGAAACCTGAAGGGAAATTCACTTAATTATGAAGTGCAGGGTTTAGATTTATTGTCGGCTGCAAAGAGTTTGCTAAGAAATGTTTAGTAGGAGCACAGTTTGATTAGCAGGTTCACTGCAAGCATCCTTCCTCTCTTTCTCCTTATTCATAACTAATATTAGAGTATTATCATTTTTGCCGCCAAAGCCAAATTGTATCAGCATTTCCCTGATAGGGGCTTCTAACGCCTTTCTTTTTTAAAAATAAAGCTTCAATGTCTTTATACTGTAATTGTGTCTTAAGCTAAAACAACTTTGATTCTACGGACATGAGCAGCTAAGAAATTGCACTTATCATCTGTTGAGACCGACATACAGAGATCTACTTACTAGAGAGAAACAATTCAGGCTTACTTGGGGGTTTGCATAGGATGGCAATAAATGGGAAAAGGAGAAAGCATTCTGCACAAAGCAACACAATACATGATCATGATAAAAAGGTACTTATATATTATTCTTTTTCTTTGAAAAACATAAAACAAAATTTTAATTAGTTGTCTGCAAGTACAGGTAGTCTTCAATTTATAACCATTTGCTTAGCCACTGTTCAAAGTTACATCACTGAAAAAAGTGACTTATGATTGATCCTCATATGTACGGCTGTCACAGCATCCTCGCAGTTACCTGTTCAAAATTTATACTATCAGTACTGTCTTTCTTAATATTTATTTATTTATTTATTTATTTATTTATTTATTTATTTATTTATTTATTTATTTATTTATTTATTTATTTATTTGGCAGTTTTTCTATGCCGCCCTACTCCCTCGGGACTCAAGGCGGCGTACAACATTTTATAAAACTCCAAACAAATCGTTAAAAAAGGCAATTTAAAACAGTTAAAAAAACATATAAACACCATACATACATGGGGGAGACATCAGATATAGAGTCGTCTCAACTCACCCCGCCTGCAGGAAGAGCCATGTCTTGATGGCTTTTCGGAAGGCCAGCAAGGTGGGGATGATTCAGATCTCTGGGGGAAGTTGGTTCCAGAGAGCAGGGGCCCCTACAGTGAAGGCCTTCCCAATTATATTAAGTATAATAAATATAATGTATATATATATACACACACATCTATATCTATATCTATATCTATATCTATATCTATATCTATATCTATATCTATATCTATATCTATATCTATATCTATATCTATATCTATATCTATATCTATATCTATATCTATCTATAAAAGTGAAAACCACTCACACATTCATCACGAAATCTTCAGAACCGTAAAGCCTACAAACTTGAAATTTGCCACGTATGTTCCTCTTGGCTTCTAGGTGCTCACTAAGAAAGGATTTTTCAAAATGACCATTGGAGCATGAGTATTTCTTATATTATTATTAACAAGCTCTGATGCTAAGGAATTCTACTCCCCTCTCCCCACCTGAAAAGAAATCTGATCCAAATGCAAAACACAAGTAGAGGAGTTTCAGTTTCGCTTTTGCTTTCACAGCAGCAAGCAGCTTTACTACAGAACAGTTGAGCTAAGCCATGCACAGATTCCTTCCTGTCTCCTTCTTGCTCACACAGCAAATACTGTTTGAGTTCCAAACACCCCTCAACTCTCTCACACACTAACAGGACGCTAGCCAGATGAATACCGATGGATGCTGGTAGGCAGAGACAGATTTTTTTCCTTATTTTCCTCTTCAGTTCAGACGAATCTGTTCCTTCTACTGTAACACCAGTTAAAGGGAAAAGAGGCAAAAAACGCAGGAAAAGATTTACAGATGTGATTAGGAAAACACAAGTAAGAGAAGCTGCCTGTTTCTTCCATGGCCAGTTCTATGTGGCATGCTCCAGAGTCAGTTTACATGAAAGCCTGGTCATCCTCCAGCCAGAGAGCAAAACCAGGAATGTTGTTTACAGGGAGGTCCTGAGCAATTCATCTGAGGGACGAATTGAAAGTCTATGTTATGCAAATAATGTCTTCATCTGTAACAGAAACTTAGTTTACCATCTCTAATGAAATAATACAGTTCCTTTTTTAACTACTCATTAATTTTCAAGCTTTAAGTGTCAATTTATCAAGCTCCATCACATAGTTTTGTAGCGAAGCACATATATATACGTGTTTGTAGCGAACACGTATATATACGTGTTTCTCTGAAAATATGACCCTGTCTTATATTTTTTTGAACCCTGAAATAAGCGCTTGGCCTTATTGCCATGCACTCAAAAGCCCAATTGGGCTTATTAGCAGGGGATGCCCTTCCTGATGCCAGGCAGAGTTTGCAGCAGATATTTTTGTCTTTGCACCCTAGGAGAGAAACATGTGCCGCTGCCGAGAATTGAACTCTCAACCTTCCGAGTAGAAGGCAAGTGTCTTAACCACCAGGCCACATCTATCTATCTGTCTGTCTGTCTGTCTGTCTGTCTGTCTGTCTGTCTGTCTGTCTGTCTGTCTGTCTGTCTGTCTGTCTGTCTGTCTGTCTGTCTGTCTGTCTGTCTGTCTATCCATCCCTCCATCCATCCATCCATCCATCCATCCATCCATCCATCCATCCATCCATCCATCCATCCATCCATCCATCCATCCATCCATCCATCCATCCATCCATCCATCCATCCATCCATCCATCCATCCATCCATCTATCTATCTATCTATCTATCTATCTATCTATCTATCTATCTATCTATCTATCTATCTATCTATCTACTGTATATATCATCATCTCAGGATACCATTTAAATGATGGAGATTGTCAGGACTATTTAAAAGGTTCTAGCATAGAAGATTCATTCAAGCATATACACAAGAATCTAGTCAATTAAAGTTCAGTGCTAAATTGGAGCCAGATAATGGTCATCAGAGTTCAGCAGGGATTTAACTTGGAGCATTTGAAGGAATGCAGTAATTCTAAACTGATGGCATGCTTAACTCTGCCCCCCAGCTCTGCTTGCTCTTCTCCTAAAGGGGTGGTTTTAGTGGTAATATTGGCTTACAGGGTTCCGAGTTAATTTTATTGGATTGATTGTAATTGTTATAATGTTTCTATTTTGTACTGCAGCTTGGTAAAGTTACAAAACAAATATTGTTAATATTACTTAATACATTATTAAGTCCTTTTTACATCTTCTGATCAGTATGTGGACAGTAGGGTTTTAAACTTGTTGCCCATCTAATATTTCCAAAGTTCTCTTGGATTGGCCAAGAAATTGTATAAATTATATAAGTAGATTATGAATACATAGGACAATGTTCTTGGCTTCTTAGCAATGAATCAAAGGCAAAGAGAGGAAACCAGGTAAATAGCTGAACAACGTATATAGCTTGTCCAACATTTACATGAATATGGTCAGGGGTTGGTTCCACTTACCTTCCCTACCGGTTCGCATTGTGACAGAAGTGCGCGTTTTGCGAACCGTCATGTCGCGCAAAACACCTGTGCAGAGGGTCTTTTGGCAAGCCAAAAGACCAAAACACATGTGCAGAGGGTCTTTTGGCAAGCCACAGCAACCGGAGGACTGGTTCAGGAGCGTGGACCGCCGGTCATCGCTGCTGGTTCGGCGAGCAGCGGTAAATTTCCACTACTGGTTTTAAAGAACCGGTCCGAACAGGTAGCAACCCACCACTGAATATGGTGGATCCAAACTAATAGCAACCACAATGCTCATTGTACCTAAATGTTTAACATTCTAAGAAAGCTATGAGTATACAGAAAGTTATTTAGAAAGTGTTCAGTTTTAAAACACAACAGAGATGTAGTTTAGTCAGTTTGCCTGTTCTTTTCAAAGCCATTTACTCTCTTTCTTTCTTTCTTTCTTTCTTTCTTTCTTTCTTTCTTTCTTTCTTTCTTTCTTTCTTTCTTTCTTTCTTTCTTTCTTTCTTTCTTTCTTTCTTTCTTTCTTTCTTTCTTTCTTTTCAGAAGCTAGTTTGGGGATGATTTCCCACACTTCAAGCAGTCTATTCCTTGGAAGGGCCAGAAGTGTACAGCTATATTTTCCTAAAGACCATCTCAGCATGCTGCAAAAATCAATCATGTATGTTGTTACTTATTGGGTAAGTGCCAACTACTCCATTTAAAATGGTGCCGGGTGCAAATCTTTCTCTCATTCCTAAATTTCCTATCCACAGTGTTCCTGACTTCATGCCACTCAATAACTCAATCCCCGTCTTTCAGTTGCTGTCTCATTTTGGAGGTTCACACACATTCCCTCTTCTCCAAGCACCCTGTTGCATACCAGAGGGTGTAATCTTATCCATTGGCAAACATCCAGGTGGCTGGGCACTGATTCTGCATATGTTAAATGATAAAGCTTAGTCCTTCTTTGCAATCCTCCAAAACAGCAACAACTAAATTTATAGACTGCAAAGCCGGGAAGGATGAAGTGGGTATCATATTGCATATCCTATTTGATTTATATCACACTATATATTTTTCAGGGCATTCACACACAACAAAATTAAAATATAGACACTGGAACTTACTTGTTTCTTTCTCTAACACATGGCTTGGTTGTTTCTTTCTCTCTCGAACCTGTGGAGTAAAATGTAGATTAAAAGAGATCATGAGGAATTTTATAGCAGTTGTCCAAAGTGCTTTGGAAACTTCAGCACATTCACCTATTAAATCTCATCCCGCCACTGAAATATCCACAGAGTGATGGGAATTTGTATGGAGATTTGGTCTCTACATGAGCAGATCCTGACATAATGAGCCTTGTCTTGTTTGGCCATAAGCCTGGTTGGAGACTGGGCACCTTCTCCTTCACGTCATCTTTCAAGCTGTGTACAGTATTATTATAGCTTATGCACAGACAGAATGTTCTTAATTGTGATGTATTTAGTTTCTCAGAAATGTCTAGGAAGGAGGTATTTATTGTAAAGGCAATAATGCTTTGCTGTAAATGTTTAAATCAGTTATTTTCCCATTGTGTGCGTGTGTCTGTGTATGTAGAGACAGAGAGAATGAAATTAATCTTAAGGATTTTGTTTTTTAGCCAAATCTACAATAGTATATTTAAATTTGAACTTGACACCAAACTAGATGGGGCAAGTGTTTAAATACTGGCAAGCATACTGAGCAAAAGTATATATGACATTGATTAGATAAATTAATTACGGTAGATGCATTTTAAAATATTATTAGCGTTATAGAAAATGCAGCCATAAAGATGTCTGAACAGCCTAGAAACATGGTTTATTCAATTCTCATTTAGCCTCTACTGAACTCCTCACAAAAATTGTTTCTCAGAAGCTGTTTTTTGCAGTTTGATAAATATTTTCATTGGCACAATATTTTTCCAAAGCAGTTTTTCTCTTGGGACTGATGGACAAGTATTTGGAAAGAGAGTCATGGAACTTGTTTTTATATATGATTACTACAGCAAAATTATTGTATGCACAAAGATGGAAAGATTTGGCAATATCTACAATGGAGGAGTGGTTGGTGAAGCTGATGGAGCTTGCTGAGATGGCCAAATCGACTTGTTTGATCAGAGAAAAGACACTATCTACATGTATTGCTGACTGGAAACTTCTTATGGACTTTTTGTGTAAAAAAGAAAAAATGAACTCATGCTTTATGGTTTTGATGATTAGATACTGTAGAAAAAAGAGAAACTAGAGAAAGAGGTAATAACTATACTTACAACTTCTGTAAAGAAGACCAGAAGCCACTTCTTTGTATCTTTTCTTTTTTCTTTTTTTGCACTTTTTAAATTTTTCTTTTATTTCTTTATTTCTTCCTTATTCTATAATAGGTTGTATTCAGAGGTGGGTTCCTCCCATTTCACACCGGTTTGCCCGAACTGGTAGCAAACGGCTGGTGACATCACGATGATGTCACGGAACTGGTTCGGTCGGTGCCGGTCCGTGGGCGCTGCCATCTTTTTTTGGATTTTTTTTGGGGGGGAGAGAATTTTTTCTCGTTTTTTTCCTTCTGCGCATGTGCAGAAGCTTAGTTTTTGGCACTGCTCATGCGTCGCCATCTTGTTTTCAGCTTTTGGGGGGGAAGTTTTTTGGATTTTTTGACACTGCGCATGCGCACGTGCATGAAGCTTGGAGTGAAAAGCATGCAATATGCAATAGCCTGGGCTTGAAAACACATGGCTGGGGTGGAGGAGTGGTCCTCCTTAACAAGCTCCAAAACTGCTCCAAGTCTGGGTTCCTCGTGGGCATTGAAAGTACCGGCCTTCCTCGTCCAGTCAGCCCGCACTCCCCTCTCACTCTAGGCACTGATTCCCCCAGTGCCCCACGCACACGGGTTAAAATTTTCCCTGGGGAGGAAAGGCTGGAAGAGAGATTTTCTGTAATGCTGGTGAGTACGTATGATATGGACCGAGTGGGCTTTTTTCTCCCCCCCCACCTCCCCATCGTGATCCAGCACAGTGCAGTCAGCTGAATAGAGGTTGAAAATGGGGCGTTTCCATCTGCCATTTTTCAGGCCATTTTTTGGCCATTTTGGGGCCATTTTCAAGCCCAGAAAATGTCCCCAAACATCCAAAACTACCACCTCTTTGAGCTGGCAGCAGCGGCTGGAGGCTGCTCGTGCCAGCAAAGAGTGGCAGCTGGAGACTTCTTGCACCAAAAAAAGAGGAGGTGGCTACAGGCATCTCGTGACAAGGGGGGGGGAGCGAGATGTGGGCTGGCAGGGAGCCGAGCAGTGACAGCTTAGCACTGGCTTGCCTTCCCCTCTGCCACCAGCCGTGGGAGGAAGGTAAGGTCACGGGATGAAGAAAGAGGCAGTTGTGGGGGAGGAAGTGGGGAGATTGAGTAAGGACTGGGGTCTCTGAAGGAGGGGAAATGGGGCAATGTGTGGTGAAGGGCGAGTGGGCAGCATGCAGGAGGAGGCCCCAGGAAGGGCAGAGCCAGAGACTGGTGTGTCCCCCAACCTGAGGCAAAGGGAGAGCGGGAGGCATGCGGGCAAAAGGATGGCGATTGGTGAGAGCCAGGCCCGAAAGGTGGCCAAGCCTCACTGTGTCCACCTTGAGGCAGCCCTTTGGCCGAGTGCCTTACCTTCACAGGCAGCCACGGTGAGCAGAATAGGTGAGGCATGGATATCAGCTGAGCTGTGTGGCTGGCATGGTAGGACAAACAAAGGCAGGCAAGCTGGTGGCACCACATGGGACGGTGGGAGGCAGCTAGCTAGGCCACAACTTGCAGGCTTACCCAGGCCAATCAGGGCTGCTCAGTTGGGCCGTGGGCACCGCATGGGAAGGCAGGCAAGCTGGCTAGCCTGCAGAGACCATGTGGTCAACGCAAGCAAGGAGCCAAACAGAAGCAACAGCTATGCCGGAGAGGCGAGATGAGAAGTGACTGGGTGGGGCGAGTGGTGAGTGGGTGGGGTGGGCTGAGTGGGCGAGTGGGTGAGTGGGCAGGGGCAAGCAGTGAGTGGGCAGGCAGGGCAAGCGGGCAAGCAGGTGTGGGGGCAGCCAGTGGTGGGATTTTCCGGTTCTCTGAACTGCTCAAAATTTTCACTACCGGTTCGCCTGAACCACTGCAAATGGGCTGAAAACCACCTCTGAATGGCTGCATAACAAATATAATTTCTAGAAGAAGGCGTGGCCAAAGTCGCGGCGCTACGGAGTTTCCCCGTACTCCGCGGGGAAGCCCCAAATGCACACTGTCCGGGGACCTGGTCTGGACAGGACCAGGTCAGAAACCACCCTGAAGGGATGGTGAAGAAGAGGGCGCTTGCTGGTGGACTGGGGGGGGGTGCAAACCTCCCAGGGAGCCGGCTTTGCCCTCGACCAGCGGCGACCAGAAGACGGCTCTTAAAAGCCGTCCTAGTCGCGGCAGTCACATCGAAAGGATTGTTTTAAAGCCACTTGGAGTCATCTGGGAGGAGAAATTCAAAGCGATGTGCTGGAGAGTATGGAGAAGAAAAGAAGTTGGTGAGTGATTTTGCTTGAGAAAACCTTAAGAAAGCTACTTAAATACATCAAAGGGGAACAAAAGGACTGGAAATTAAGGAGCAGCTGCTTAGCTAATGGAGTCTATGTAGTGAAAAAAAGTTTCTTTTTCTGAATGGAATAATAACTAAAGCCCAATATTGAGGACAGGATTTTTGCTTCTAAAGATTTGGGAATTTGAAGGAGGATAATCTATATATTGGAAATGATTTATAATGATTTATAAAATGGAAGAATTGAATAACAATTTAAAAAAAAGGGCAGAGCTGAGAAACTGAGATGGGAAGAGCCATCTGCTGGATGGATGAAATTACTGCAATGCTGGAATATTACCAGGGATGTTTTGACAGCTGTCACCTTGAATAGAGCAGCTTGTTATTACATAAAAGATAACATTTGGATTGAGATGGAGAAGAACAAAATTGGACTGAAATTTTAACAACAAATAAAGGAATAGAAAGACTGTTTGGATTAGTCTGGATAAGACTGAACTTGAACAAAAGCTAGTAATAAATAAAGGAACAGAATGACTTGGACTTTTAACTACAAAAATGAAAATGTATAATTGAAAAAGGCTCTGGATTACATTTTTCTTAACAGATGGATGGAATGTAAAATTAATTATTTGTGACTTTGAAATATGAAGACAAGTGATTACTAAGGACTGGTGGCTCTCTCTGAGGACTTTTGGTAATAGTTTGACTTTGCTGAATTTATAGACTTGAGATTAGTGATTTTAAAGAAATGGAGGAAATTGATTATGAAGAGTTGGTTGGATTTTTGAAAGATCTCTAAAGATTTCAGAAGATCTCTAATTGAAGCAATTGAAGGAAAGAATGAAGCACAAGAGGAAGAAGAAAAGAAGACTGATGAAAATATTATATATGAAGCTAAAAAGGGAAAAATATTGAAAATGAAATACAGATTAATGATTATGTTGATCAATATATTATTTATAATGATTCCACTGGGGTTAACAGTGATAAAGGAGTGGAAGATATTAAAAATGATTATGTTCAGATGGATGATGATTATTCTGAGATGTTTAATGTTAAAAAAGGAATGGAAAAAAATTAGAGACATGCAGATAACTTATACAAAAAGGAACAAAAGAGTGTGGGGAAAGATAATTTATTGGTGTAAAAATAAAAGAAAGAAAGGGAAGAAGCTAAGGAAATGGGGATGGAGAAATTATATATATAAAAAGGAAGTAGTGGAAGAATCAAAGGGAAATGGATGATGGGTGTTGAAATGTTACAGAAATGGTTTCTTTTTTTCCTGTTATGATTATTATATTAGATTTAATTGAGATAAGAATGTTAATTGTTTAGAATTTGGTATATAAAATTAACATAATTATTTTGTTAAGAGCTAATAGTTTTTTGTTCTTTTTACATGGATTAATATTATATATTGGATGGATGAATTGATAATGGTGTTAGATTAATGTTTGGATTTAATATAATTGAATATTTGTATTGATATAGAAAACAAAGAATTAGAGAGAGTGGAAATTATGATTGTTTAGTATTTATACATGAGATCTGTTTAAATCTACTTGTAAAATTTATTATGTTAAGAGTTGAAGAATTAATTGATTTGGAATAAGGCAGATAGAATAATGATTAATACGAGAAGTATGAATGATTAATATGATTATGAGATTTTAAGATAAATTATATAATTGAGGTTTTTAACTTTTACGGGGTATTTAGTTATGATAAAATAGGGGATAAGAAAAATAAATGATGAATAAAGAGATTAAGAAAGGGGAGGCTTAAAATTAAGAGAAAGGAGAAACAACAACTATCTTGGTAAATCAAGTTAATAGCATTTAATTTGGAGGGAAAAAAATTTGGAATTAATTGGTGGAGGTCCCAGAGTACAAAATAAGATTTTTTTTAGAAGCAGTATTATCTTGGCAATAATATACCTGGAGTAAAGTGTTATATACTGTATAAAGAATTTATGAATGATTGATTAAGATGTATAACTATGTATTTTGTTGTAATATTGATATTACATTATTACATGATATTACATATATTGATTTATGTATGGAGTTGTAGAGGAAAAAAAAATTGGACAAAACAAATATAATTTCTAGTTTAGCATTTGTCAATTAATCAGTAATATGGCTAATCAGTGGCATCTGCAGGAGGGTCAAATCAATTCGTCTGATGAAATGGCCTGCCTCATTTGCACACGGACATGACACATACTTCCAAAAGGGGCAGCTGTTTTCATTTTGAGGAAAGCACCAGAAGTTTCTGAATACTTAAGTTTGAAGTTAAACATGTTGCCAATTTTTTTTAATGAAAGCTAACATTTATATTTACGTGTTTGCATCTCTGTATGAATACACATATTTGTTAGGTTTTTATATCCTGACTTTCTTTCAGGAGCAAAGAGTAGAATATGTAGCATCCTTTCCTCAAAAAACCCCTCCTCCAAGGTAGGATGGGCTAAGAAATAGAAACTGAGCCAAGGTCACCTACCGGTAATGAGATTTCATGCCTGAGAATGGAATGGAATATTTATTTTCATACAGAATTCAGTAATGTTTGTTCTGCATAACCAAGAAATTATGTCTACTCGACTATAGCTTTTTATAAAGCTTAATTTGTGAAGCCCATTTTACCAAGAAACCTTTTGCTTTGAATGTTTAAGCTGAAGCACTTCGAGGAGTTGGGTTTACAGGGAGGGCACTGTGTTTTGGATTCATTATGTTTGGCTCGACTGCAATTATTCAGCCATTTCTATGATAGCATGTTATCAAATTACAAACAAAAGCTGTAATTTGACCTTGAAGGAGACACATGTCTCTGGTTTATGGGGATGAGAAGTGAGTCACATTTTTTGTATGACTGTACCAGTTTTAAATCTTTTGTATTAGATAACCAAAAACAAATATGTGTCTCCAGAATCACTTTTTTTCAGAATGTCATAAACCATCAGGTTGCAATCTTGAAGGTCTTCTGGTCCAACTCCCTGGATAGGAAGCCTCAGACCATTCCAGGCAAATAGCTGCCCAATCTTCACTTGAAAACCTCCAGGGAAGAAGCACCCGTAACTCCATGTAGCAAGTTATTCCACTGTTTAATCATTGACATGGTCAGAATTTTTTTCCCTTATTTTGAGTTTGGATCTATGTCTTTGTTTAAAATATCCACCAATTGGTTCTGACCCTACCCACAGGAGCTATGAAAAACAAATCCACACACTCTTCCCTGCTACAGTCTGGGAAGACCGCTGTCATTGATTCTGTACCTATTTCAAAAATGATGCACAAAATACATATATAAGGGGACATGTGCACATAAAATGCATGCATATTCAAAATTGTACATCCAAAGTGCATTTATAATGGAAAATCAGTTACAGAAATATGAAAAATAAACCCCGACAGACATTTGCTTCGGGCTTCAGTGGGAAATGACTGTCCAGAAGTTCCTGTCTATTAACTTGCATGGAAATTCTATAAAAAGACTGAGATTCCTTGGCCTAATTGTCTATCTATATACTTAATATTCCATATACAATGTAATTCTATCTGTCAAGTTATTTACAAAGAGCTAATGCCACTTACGTTCACATATGATGTAGTTAGAGACCAGTCATAGCAGGATGCCAAGATGTCTGACTGCCTTCGCAATGTTTATTGCTTTTATACAGTTTTCCAAGCAGCGAAAGGTAAAAAACAACAACAGCGTTTTATTGGTGAATTCTCCTCGCCAATCCTTAAGAACATCCTGTTGATGCAAACTAGGTGAGATCATGTACCAGCAAGGGGTAGTGTCCTACATCATTCTGGCGATGTGAACTGGGTGAGATCATGTAGATATTCGAGGCATGCAGATATTTGAGGTAGGCAGTTTGCTGCACACAACCTCTACACACATAAATGTGCATAGGACTGCAACCTTATTCATGAATTCAAGTGAAATCATCTTTTGCCATTTCACTGACAAACTCTTTCACATTATATTCTGTTTTATTTTCTGCTCAAGCTTGTATTCTGGGGCATATTGAAAGGAGTCTACTTCTCTCCCTCATTCTTGTTCTCATTTTTACATATATACAGAAGTAATTTAAAGAAGCAATGACAGTGGCGGAAGAAGTTGATTCAAATATATTAGTTCATGAATTAATCCTTCATATTTTGTGATACTTTCCTAAATATATTAAAGGTTCTGATGTTTGCCCCTCTGCAGAGCAAACCCCCACCTTTTTTTATTTTAAAAAAGCATGATTTATCTGTTGTCAGTTTGATGCAGTGTTCTAACACTTTCCGTTTATGCTTCTTTTTTCTAAACAATACTTATTTATTTCAAAAAATCAAGAAAGGGCCTGTTCACCACATGTACTTTCTGTTTGATGAGATGCAGGCAGTTGTAAGGGAGTTAGTTGTCTTGCAAAATAGCATTTAGATTAGAGATTCTACTGTATGTGAACATGCTTGGGGTAAAAAAATAAGCTTTGATTTAATTTCCATCACACTTGCCAAAATGATGGCAACTTTCTTCAAGACAGGCAAAGGTTAGAAACAGATACTAAAAAAAACACCTTTAAAGGCCATTCAGTTGTGTCCGACTCTTGGCAACTTTAGAGGCAAATGCTCTCCATGCTTCCTTGTCAAGCACAGCTTCTTTCAGTTGTTGGATGTTCATTTTTGTATCAGTTTTGATGTTATCAAGCCAGTGTGTTCTTTGCTTGTCCCTTCTTCTTGTTTCATTAAGAAACACCAGTGCTCTGTTTTATTGATATAAAACTCCAGCAATAGAATCTTGAAAACCTGACAGTCTAGATAGGGCAATTTGAAGGGTTTTTTCCCCCTTCACATTTTCCTGTTTTCCTGGACTATGCTTGTGTTTTGCTAAAAGTCACCATGTATCTTATTCAAGGTTATTTCTGTAATCTTCTCCAGAGATTATTGCATATGGCATGACTTAAGTTTACTCACCTGGTCTGCTCTTTGTTGGGTTAATAAAAATGTTATGTAAAACCTCTGCTTACCAAACACCTATTGGGTAGTGGAAGTCAATACTTATGGTTTCATCAATTGATGTTGCCATTAAGAAGAGACCACTATATGAAGGAAGACTGAAGAAGTTGAAAAGAAGGGAAATATCAGAAAGGTTGTGCTTGGATATTGTTGATGATATTCAACAATATCCAAGGAGCCACAGTGGCATAGTGGTTAG
>JALIGW010000001.1:210258688-210283688 GCA_023053685.1 Diadophis punctatus similis
CAAACACATTATTCTTCCCAATAAAATTAGCCATCTTGCTATTTTCTTTTTTTCACCTTTCTTCTTTGCCTGCTGCAAGCAGTTTGTCTTTATATGTAACTGTTGTTGCTGTTAAATGCTTTCCCTCCCTTCCCAATGAAGCTTTTTTAAAAATTATTTGAGCAAATATTTATACAAACATGACACTGGGCAGCATATAACAAAATAAACAATTAACAACTAGATAAACAACTTTTGAAAACAGTTAAGGATAAGTATCACTAAGACCGCAGGAGAATGGATCAAACAAAAGGCACTAGTTTTGCTATTTGTTTCACTGAACATCTAAGAGGAAATAACTCCAACGAATTTGCAAGAATTATGACATGTGCATATAATGCATAGGGACCAACCATGGTAAACTGAGCAATAATAACAGTTACTATATTTAACACATTTAATCAGTTGATAACAGCAATGACCCATCCATTACTGCTGCCTTCATACTTTTTCAGTGGAGCCTAGAACTCTGAATTGAGCTTCTGCTCATATTTCTTGAACATGTGGGGATTCCTCCACATGTTTAGGAGCTTTAATTAACTTTTAAGCTTTCTGTCAGCAGGCTGAATCATTGCATAGGGTTAGAACAGGGGTGTCAAACTCGCGGCCCATGGGCCGGATGCCTCACGTGCTGGCCCCGCCCCCACCCGGTTTAGCAAAGGGGAAAAAAGTCCTGATACGTCACGTGATGCTGCCGTGACGACACGAGTTTGACACCCCTGGGTTAGAGAGATAAAAATCCTGAATTATGTCGTATCACAATATCTTCTTCTCAAGATCACAAGGCCTTCTTCTCAAGAGCTTCCAGGAATCATTCACAGAATAGGGACTCTAACACATGTCTTTAAAGAGAATTCAAACCTGTTCATACATGTCTAAACTTTATGTTATTTCCATACTTGAAATATGGAAATAAAACAGGTCTCTTGAGGCACCCCATTGGGGAAGGATGAATATATCTGGCACTGGTGAATTTTTGCTACTTCATTGGTTCCTGGAGAAAAGGTGCCCTGTTTTCTATCCTGAAAATTTGTCACTTCATGAATCTTATAACTGGGTTTGCTCCTGTTTAAGTGTGTGTGTCATTCAACCATTAAAAAAAAATAAACATTTTCTTCCAAAGGTAAATTAATATTTCCTTTATTGACTCCCTTTTCATGAATGTGTATTTTGTACAAGGAACAACTAGCCAATCTGTTTCTCTGTAATTAAATTGGCTTACAGAATAATCACAACCTTGCTTGCTTTCTTCAGATTACATGGCAATTAAGTTTGGTATTACCATGAAAAACCAAGAATTTCTAATGATGTCATTACATGGTTATTTGTACAATACAATACAATCATTTAATTATACATGCAGCATATTTTCTTCAGTGCAAAAATGATTAAAATAATGCTCATGCTAATGTTATGGGGTCTGAAATAAGTGCCAGCATATTTTATGTTTCAAAATATCAACATATATTTTGATAGACTTTCTAGAATAAAGGTTCTAGACCTTTATTCTATAAGGTATATATTAATTGACCCTTTCCTTTTGATCTTCCTAAGAACTCTGTACTGCAGGCCAACATTATATTGTTCTTTTTCAGTTTCACATTCTTTCACTGTGTATTCTGTATTCTGAATTATCTCCATCCAGTGAGCTTCTGTTCTGTCCCTGAATTAATTCTTTCCAAAACTATTTCACCATGTAGGTTCTTTTTTTTCCACCTAAAATGATCCATCCAATCTTTGTAAATATTGCCAAGCAATCATGGCCCTGTCTAGTATTGGAGAAGTCCTTCTGTCTAGCACCCAAATTGTGCACCTCATTTTTGAAGGTGCAGCTGCACTCTCCTTTTTAGGAAATTAGCTAAGACTGATCTTTTTCATCACCCTTTTAATTATTAAGTAATTTTTAGATGTTAGGTGGTTAGATGTTTAGATGTTAGGTTCAAAACATATTTTCTTTTGAAATGTTGTTAGCCATTTTGAATGCTTATACAAGAAGGCTATAATGCCAATAAATAATGGTAATTTAAGAGCTGTGGCCTAGAGGTGGAGCTCTCACCTCACAATCAGGAGGTTGTGAGTTCGATCCTAGGTAGAGGCAGATGTAGGGTCTCCTGCTTGGGCAGGGGGTTGGACTAGATGACCTGCAAGGTCCCTTCCAACTCTGTTAATCTGTTATGAACCTCTTGAAATTTCATAAAATGAATGGAAAATGAATATTGGATGCTATTTGTTTGTTTAGTGAGCGTATGTAACTATGTATCCCTGGAATCATGTCAGACTTTGAGCAACATGTTTCTGCAATACAGTAATAAGATTAAAAATTAACAAAAACCACATCAGCTACCACTGACCAACTAATCCCATAGAAAGATTCTGCCTGCAGGAGAGAAAAGAACATGTTGAGTAAGATGATTTAGAGCTTCCTAGGGATGCCCTTTCTCATCTCTTTCACTTCCATTTACAAGAGTGTCTGCAGATAAAGTCAGCAGTATGAAAATGATGGATGCAACCAGGCAATCAGAGCCCCGCCCCTTTTCAATGTGTGGAGATTTGATTGGTTGCACCTGCTATTTTGACATTGTTGGACTCTTCCGTCCTTTCTTGCTGATGCCCTGGATGATAGGGCTTGGAAATACTTCTGCATAAAACTAAGGTGGCTACTACCGTGTTTCCCCGAAAATAAGACCCTGTCTTATATTTTTTTGAACCCTGAAATAAGCGCTTGGCCTTAATGCCATGCACTCAAAAGCCCGATTGGGCTTATTATCAGGGGATGTCTTATTTTGGGGGAAACAGGATACCTGTCATAGTGATAGACAATTGATAGACAATTAGTCTAATAACTAGGTTGATCCATGCATTAAAGTTGTATAAAAAGGAATTCACAAAGCAGCCTCGTCTTGGGCCTTTCATTTAGGCAGGCACGGGATTAAATTATAGACTAATGAACTATAATATTGCCACTGGTTTTTTTTTCTTTGCAGTTCTAGTACATCAGTATGTTCCCATGTTTCTCAATGGGCTTACTTTCACACACGAATGAATTACAAATATACGTATTCCGGGATAAGGTTGCAAGATCCAATCAGGGTTGGTCACAGAGACCAAAGGTTTAGTCTTCAGAGTTTTTGGACTTGTGCACACACAAGTATACACCCACCCACACATGTCTATACACACAAACAGATTCATTGTGATAAGAAGCACAAATACAGAATGTTGTGGCAATGAGTTAAAATAGCAAGAAGATGAAATGTTGACATTTGTTTTCCTGGATTCTGTCACAAAACTAGCAATAATCCAAGAATTGTTTTAGAATCTACTGCTCAAAATTTGTCTGCTACTAGAATTGTTAGGTGCTGTGGTTAAACATTTTGTTACTTTGATATTGACAAACAACCATTTCCTAGGTAAATATAGCTGGTAAATGCAATGGCGCTTTAAACTGTGTATGTAAAAATATAGTGATTATAATTCCCTAATAAATAGGAAAGGGAACAATTATTTGCTGTCATTATGTACTATTTGCTAATTATGCTCATCAGGTGATAGACATGAATACATTAATTTAGAGTTTTAATAATCCTCCTGAATTTTTTTTTGAGGATCTTATTGAAACAACATTCATTTTTAATTCATATTTTCTTCTCTCTGAAATCCTACCTCCAACTATTTGTCTATGGAAATTCTCAGTCATCCAGGTCATGGTTGTCCCAAAGGTGTTTTAAAAGAGGCAACTGGACTTTCTGGTTTTTTTTTTCTTTGAAGACGTTTCACTTCTCATCCAAGAAGCTTCTTCAGCTCTGAAGGAAAACGAGAAAGTCCAGTTGCCTCTTGAAAAAGCACCTTTGGGATAAACATGTTACAAGTCACATTTGAATAGGAGGACCAGTTGAGTATCCTAATCAGCTAGGGATTTGGTTAGCTTTATTGTACCTAAATAATATGGTTTCTTCATGTTGTCATTGGGCATCTTACCCTCAACAGTACCAGGAGACAGATTCAGTAAAGTTTCTATTCCAATAGAATCTGTCATCTAGGAGCTGGAAAACTTGACTTGTTGTCTTATGTCCTCCTACGATTTCTACAGAGATCCCCCATAATAGATTGATAGCATCATTCTTAAATTGTTTCTTGGACAACCAGAAGAATGTTTATGCTCATTATTTTTTGCCTGAATAGGGCTCACAAACAAATTTAATGTGGCCATTGTAGATTTGAACTTCAATTAGCATATGAAATGTAAAGCAAATGCCATCACAATCCCCATGATAAATTGCACCAGCAGCCTGGTGCCAAATGAAACCAGAACTTCATCCAGTGTCTTAGCATGGCTTAAAACGGATTGTCAGTCAGACTTATTGGATACGAAGAAAGAAACAGAAGTCCAGTCCAGAGATATTTTATATTCATCCCCAGCCAAGTTTGGCCATTGAAAGTATTCTGCCCATTCTCTCAAGGTGCTTTAAAAAAAATGGCAACCTTTTTTTTAAAATTCCTCTGCTTTCGTTTACATGGCCAGTTCAAATCTAGGCAATTAAACATTTTGTTTGTACCATATAATTAACTGTGTTGTCATTCTGTAGGCAATACACATATCCCTTTGGACTAGAATTTTTGTAAAAGAACAAGTACCATAGCTCTCTGGTCTCCATTACTGTGTTTCCCCAAAAATAAGGCCCTGTCTTATATATTTTTGAACCCTGAAATAAGCGCTTGGCCTTATTGCCATGCACTCAAAAGCCCGATTGGGCTTATTATCAGGGAATGTCTTATTTTGGGGGAAACAGGGTAGTTGAACTGATAGAAAGTTTGGAAGGAGAAGCAAGAGGAAAGGGAAATTGCTCCTTCTGCCAGTGCCCCTGGAATTATTTTACTATCTTAAATGAAGAGTGGAGTGGAGTGGAGTGGAGTGGAGTGGAGTGGAGAGGAATGGAATGGAATGGAATTGGAATAGAATAGAATAGAATAGAATAGAATAGAATAGAATAGAATAGAATAGAATAGAATAGAATAGAATAGAATAGAATTATTTATTGTTCAACTGATTGGACATACAAGGAATTTGTCTCTGGTGCATAAGCTCTCAGTCTACATACAAACAACAAAGTGATAGGTCATAGATCACAAATCATTGTTACAATCATTAATCATAAGATACAAACAAGTGATAAACAGGAAAAAGATAGGAAATCTAGATTTTTATCCAAATGGATACCACATAGGAACCATGCAAAGCTTACTTTTTTGCATTTTCTGAGCTTGATTTTGCTTCTGAGCCTGACTCAAGAAATCGCAGGCGGCACCCATACTATCCCTTTAATATAGCTACATACTAAACCTGCAGGTACTGCTTTTTCAATATAGCTCTGTGTATTGTTGTAGCCAGTAAGGAACCAGTACAATTTTCTTGCAGAGAGTCTAGCTGTTGGAAAAGAGAGGTAGATAGCGTGTTGATAAGAGGAAGCATGTTTTTCTCAGTGATTAATTATATCTCCTTCACTACCTTCTTTTCAGGTAAAATCCAATTGTGATGTGCCAAGGCTCGGGTTTACTTGAAACAATACTGTCCAACCTGAAAGTCTTGATCCAGCACATCAGGGGTGGGTTCCTCCCGGTTCAGATCGGTTTGCCCAAACCGGTAGTGACCCGCTGGTGACATCACAATGATATCACCAAACCGGATCGGTCAGTGCCAGTCCGTTGGCGCCGCCACCAAGGAGGAAAGAAAAGGAAAGGAATGGAACAGGGGAAAAGAAAGGAAAGGAAAAGAAAGAAGGAAAGGAAAGGGGGAGGGGAGGGAAAAGACTACAGCTACAGCTCTGGAGTATGGGACTGACTTTCCCACAATCATCAGCAAGCCACCCTCAGTCTGCCCATCTTCATTTTCCTTCACTCAGATTGACCAAGCTTCTTGAGAGAAGGAACACAAAAGAGGTTTCCAGGCTGTGTGCCTGGACCAGGCACTTTCTCTCGTGCCTCCCACCCGGAGGCCTCGCAGAAGCAAACAGGTAGGCCTGAAAGGCAGCTGAGGTCCCCCTCCCAGTGTCTGTGGGATTTAAAGTTATGAATTTGGTGGTCCCTGAGGTCCAAAAGGTTGGAGACCCCTGATCTATCACACACTTGGGCAAAGCGTGTGAGCCATTTCCTCCTTTCAGTGGTCCATGAAAGTACATCTATAGTATGCAGATAATAAAGTTGAAAAAAGGTGAACAACATTTTTACAGATCTATAGATACCTTGAGACTGGGTGTGACAAGGAATGACTGGGAGGGGAGGGGCCAGGTGACTTGAGTGACATTGAGTTGGCCACACCCACCCAGTCACATGATCATGAAGCCACTCCCACCTGGTCACATGACCATCAAGCCACTCCTACCTGGCCACACGACTGCCAAGCCACTCCCACCCAGTCACATGACCACCAAGCCACTCCCACCCGGTCACATGACCACCAAGCCACTCCCACCCGGTCACATGACCATCAAGCCATTCCCACAAAATTAAGCCACACCCACAAAATTAAGCCACACCCACAGAGTGGTAGGAAACAATTTTGGAACCCACCCTGCAGCGCATAATTATTGCTTTTTGTAATTATAATTTCCTTCCTAGCCAGTCATCCATAACTCACTGAGGATTGTAGAAATAAGCACCAAGAAAATACACTTAAAAAAAAAACCAAACCACATACTTTTATGGAAGCTTCTTGGAAAAAACAAAGCTCCAGTTAATTTTATTTCATTCTACACTTGTAAGAGAAATAACCTCCTTCATTAGCATGAACATTTAAAAATACAGCCATATTGCTGTTTTAGCTCTTCCTTAGAAAAAGGTTGAAATATTTTTAATTTGGGCACATGACTTTTGGATGGTGTGGAATTATATTGGTGCATCCTTTCTGCAGAAACTCTCATATAGTTTATATTAAGTTTTGCTTCATTATACAGAGTTAAAGTCTTATTAGTCACCCTTTAGATAAAGACTTTCAAGAATAAAAAAAACTAGAAAAAGAAAAAAAAATTAATGAGATCTTAACAAAAGCAACAACAAAGATGGTAGCAGTCAGACATACAAATCTGTCTTTTTCCTAAACACTCTTTTCTTCCAAGTTTCTAACTTTCGCTTTTGCCCTTTGTCTGCAATTGAAGGTTGCATTTCTTCTTTGCATGGAAATATTAAAAATACTGAAGATATCAGGTGTCTGTCTCTCAGTCTCTTTCTTTGTCTGTCTAAAGATTCACATCTTTAAAGAATTGGGACCAAACAGACATCTTATCTTGCAGAAATATTAAGAGATCGTTCTATAGTTCAAACATTCTCAACAGAGCTTTTCCCCTCAATAACTATTGTACTTCAGCGTGCAATAACAGTTGCTTATGATCAGTTTTCAAATAATAAAGAGAATAATCTTGAATTTAACACAATAGCCTTTATGTAATTGCAGTTTTTACTGCATCACTAAGCACACTGTTTAGTTCAGCTGGCTTTTTTTTTTTCATAGTAAGATTAATCTCAGTGAAGAAAGCAGCATGTACATACTGGCACAAGTTCCTTCATCTGGATAACAACTCCAAAATGCTTTCCTGTCATTGGAGCTGCACCAATAGAACTGGCCTAAACCCTAAGCTTCAGGCCATATTGGTCGATATTGCTACTGTTCATAATTTTATACAGTTGTGTTTGTTGACAATGAAGCAGGAAAAAAAATTCTTCACATCACCATCATTTTCAGATATCTACTATAAGAACGGTCGTGTTAGCAACATCTGTGCATTTGTTAAGTTGCAATTAAAATTATTTTACAAGATTTATTTATTCTATGAGCTGGTCTTCCGTATCATTATCCAGTTCCTGAATAGATTGAGATGCTGTCTTTGGACTATGGTATATCTTCTTTGCTGCAGATTCACCCAACATTTCCAAGCAAACATATATGGTACAGTCTTTCACTAACGTCTTGGCAATTGTGTATGATTTTTAGTGATAGCAACCCAAAATGCTAGTTTATAAGAAAACTGCAAAGCACTAATGTTTATGTGTGAAATATTGAACAGCCCCTTCTGTCTGCTTTTTAATTCAACACTCTTTCTTTCAAACAATGAGTTTGGTTTTAAATGTATTTATTTATGTTTTGCATGTAAATATCTCTTAAGCTTAGATTGTTAAATTGCTTCCTAACAAGTACATCTCCAAGAATAACACACTTCATCATCAATTATGGATACAAAGCCAAACTCAATATATGAGAGATCATACTTCCAAGTAAAATTATGAGAACAGAATCACTGCCATTGTCATAATTGGGTTTATTACTTCTGCTGCATTCCAGAAAGGTACAAAAAACTCCAGTGTACTTGTCTCTCCCTCTAAAAATTAGGGTTAAAAATAAATACAAACTTAGCTCATTATAAGAAAGTATAAATTAAAAAACCAAGTTTGATTAAAAATAAAAATGAATGTAAAAATACAAAGTGATAAAAATAAATGCTTATCTTTTCTCGGATTTCTATACACGTTGGAGTTACAGTTGAGAAACCAACTGTAAAATAGTCGTAATCTCCTCCTATGTACAACTAGTACACAGTTTGCACCACAACGTATGAATTTAACAATATCTGAACTGGTCAGTATCTTTAACAAGACAGGTCCACAGTAAGGATTGTTACTGTGGCAATGCCAAATTCCTTTATCTTGTTGTGAACTAGTAATAAACAGTTCGTGGATTGGCAGTGGTCCCTGAATTTTGAACAGGATGGATTTAGAAGTCATTTGTATGCTTGTAGCCCCCCTTTTTTTGCCTTAGTACCACATCAATACAAATAACTTTTGAAACTAATACATCAGAAACAAAACATAGAGTTAAAACCATAGATATTGTTGTTGGGCATTTTGCCAGATAAATTCAACAAAGAAGATACATACCTAATCGTGCATGTGGTGGCAGCAGCTAGAATTGCATTTGCACAAAAATGGAAAGTAGCCAAGATCCCATCTGAAGGAGAAGTACTTAAGAAAATTTTGGACTATGCAGAGATGAATAGATTGACAATGAAACTTAAAGATAAGGAAGATTCAAAATATTATAATGTATGGATGAAATTTTATGATTGGATAGAAAATGAATATATGTAGAGATTAAATTAGAATGATTAAAAGAAAAGAAAATGGAGAATAAATGGGGGTAACCCAGATGACAAAATTAGAATTTTGAGGAGGCAGCATTAGATTAATGGTATATACCTAGATTGAAGGGTAATAGGTATAGATATGATGTAAAAAATAATGAGTTTAGAATGGACACCGATAATTTAAAAATGTATGGTAATATGTTGTCAGTCTGTTAAATATTAGATGTATTAGGATTAGAATCACTCAGGGAAAGGTTTAGAGGGAGAAAGAGGAAGTAGGAGGGGAGAGGAGAAGGAGTGGAGGGAAGTAGGAAGGGGGAGAGAAGGAGTAAGAAGGTAGATGGAGGAGACGGAGACAGAGGGAGGGGAGTGTAAAGGAAAGAAGAAAACAGACTGGTAAATAACAGCACAAAGTAGGTGCAAAAATAGGATTGAATTAGGATTGATTAGATAGAAATGTATAATTATGTATGTTATTGATATGTTTTAAGGTATATGCATTGATATACCGTATTTTTCTGAGTATAAGACTTTTTCCTCCCTAAAAGTGGCTGAAAATTTGGGTGCGTCTTATACTTCGAATGTAGCTTTTTTTTTCCAGCCCTAACCAGGTGCTAACAGATCTTCCCAGCTCTTACTGGCTTGCATGCTCTTTCATTGTTACTCTCTCAGAAGAAGGTTTTTTAAAGTCCTAACCATGGGATAAAATAATGTGCTGAAGCTGACCAGACTAAGGATGCTAGCCAGATGAATACCTGGTAGGCAGATTGTTTTCCCCTATTTTCCTCCCCAAAAACTAAGGTGCGTCTTATACTCCTGTGTGTCTTATACTCCGAAAACTACGGTATATATATGGATACTGTGGAGAAAAAATAAAAAAAACTTTACAAAAAAAAAAGAAACTAATACATTAGAGAACAACCAGAACAAAGAAATGTTTTTCTGGGCACTCCAAAACAATTTATAGCAATATAGCACTTTTCTTATATACCGCTTCATAGTGCTTTACAGCACTCTCTAAGCGGTTTACAGAGTTCAGCATATTGCCCCCAACAATCTGGGTCCTCATTTTACCGACCTCGGAAGGATGGAAGGCTGAGTCAACCTTGAGCCTAGTGAGATTTGAACAGCTGAACTAGCAGTCAGCCTGCAATGGCTGCATTTAACCACTGCACCACTTCAGCTCTATAATTTGATGTGATCCTTGGGAGCAATGACTAAAGATGGGATAGCCTGCATAATTAAGAGGGGCCTTCCTTATTCTCATAACTCTACCTTCTTTCAGTAGGCTAGGATAAATGCTTTAAGCATTTGGTACTAATGCAATAGAACTTCTGAAAGGATGGTTCAGGGCAAATGGCACATGTGAACATAAACTGGCAGAAGACATGATAATTTGAAGCCAGCTCCCCGTGTTTTGTTTAGCCTTGAAAGCAGATGGTTCTGCACACTTACTTTTCATGTCATACTGTTATTAGCTCCTAAGCTGCCACTAGCAAAGTTGGAATTATTGGTAACGTTTCTCTTCCTTGCTTTAATGAAAAATTCTTCGAGCTTCAGTGCTCTCACTTTCAAGTGAATTTAACCCCTGAGTTTCTGAAAGCTATTCAAGGAAAGTTCTCCAGCATTGATGCATTCATGATTAACATCTGGCAGGCCTATGCAAATTTTGTAGAAAACGAAGAAGAGAACCAGGGGAGAGAAGAGATACCTTTGTCCAGATTGCTGGGAATGAACTCCTCAGCTTTAGAGCAATGTGCAAAATTGTTTAGTCAGAATGGAAGGAGGGGAGAGGAGGGCTACAACAGGGCTACTCTCCCGATTATATTTATTGTCACTTCGGTGCAGATGTGGGTTCCTCCCGGTACGGACCGGTTCACCTGAACCGGTAGGGACACTCTGATGACATCATGATGATGTCATGGAACCGGTTCAGTCAGTGCCGGTCATTGGGCGCCGCCATCTTTTTTTGAATTTTTTTCCTTCTGAGCATGCGCAGAAACCGAGTTTCCAGCACTGCGCATGCGCTGCCATCTTGTTTTTGGCTTTTTGGGGGGGGATTTTTTTTTTGCCATTGCCCATGCCCCACGCGCCATGGGAGGAAGCGAACTGGCAGCGAGGTAAGTTAGAACCCACCCCTGCTTCAGTGGCTAGTAATACTGCCCTTCAACAGGTCTGTTAACTTCACAAGTGCACAAGAACCCTCCCCAAAAAAAGACAGAATGCAAAAGCTTTATGAGATTTGAGAGTGTGGTTCAAAAACTGATCTTCTTTCCTGTATACTCTTCATTCTGCTATAATTCCCACCCGAATTGGCTTCTCAGATTTCTCTATGTTTCTCCCAGAATTAGGAGAATTACTAGCCTACCTGCAAGGTAAAAAAAAAAGCATAACAGTTAGACGTGCTTCTCCCCAATACTATTTGGTAGGACAGGTAGTCCTTGACTTACAACCATTTGTTTAGTGACCCTTCAAAGTTACAACGGCACTGATAAAGTGACTTATGACCAGTTTTCACCCTTATAACTATTGCAGCATCCCTGTGATCTTGTGATCAAAAGTAGGGTGCTTGGCAACTGGCATGTGTTTATGATGGTTACAGTGTCCTGAGATCATGTGATCCCCTTTTGCAACCTTCTGACAAGCAAAGTCAATGGGGAAGCCAGATTCACTTAACAACCGTTTTACTAATTTAACAGCTGCAGGGATTCACTGTGGCAAGATAGATCATGAAATGGGACACAGCTCACTTAACAACTGTCTGGCTCAGCAACGGAAATGTTGGGCTCAATCATGGTCGTAAGTTGGAGGCTACCTACTGTATATCTTGCAAATCAGTTGTTTGCAATTTGGAGGACTGCCTTTTCTTTGCCTTTCTTGGACTACTTTGTGAATTTGAGGAGCGTAGTAGTTACTGTTAGGATATGTGTATCAGCAGGAAATAGGACATAGGCTGACTGCAATGCAACAATTGTGTAGGAACAGTGAGCCCTCACGCATTTTCATGGTGAATGAGGATCACTTCATCTTGACATTTAGAGTAGTGACACTTGGGGACAATCAGTAGTTCACCCATCTAGTTGATGACATATCAGAAGTGATTCAGGAAGGCCAGCTTAATATAGCTCTTAATTACTTTAGCTGTTTGTCTCTCATAATTCTTTGAAGTTTCAAACAAATATGGAAGCATGATGGGCTAAACTAAAAACTGGATAAGTGAGTAGCTGGGAGAAATGAAAACGAATGGATTCATCCATCTATAACCCCAGCTTTGCTCTGCAACTAAAGTTTTTTAAGCACAGGGGCAGATGGTTGAAGATCTTGTGTAAATGGAATTACAAAGTAAATAACACTGTTTCTAATTGATCCAATAACAGCTGTGCCGCTTTAGTCCAGATTGTAGGCACAATTAGAGGCTTGGTGCATTTGATCCTCTATTCCAGGGCTGTCAAACTCCCGGCCCACGGGCCGGATGCATCACGCGCTGGCCATGCCCACGCCCAGTTTAGTGAAGGGGAAAAAAGTCCTGATACATCATGTGATGCCACCGCGACGCTGTGAGTTTGACACCTTTACCCTGTTCACTATATTGTATTGTCCACATACACACATATTTTGATGCTTTATTTAAACTAAATGTGTATATCAGTGATTACATGACCTCTCTAGATGTCATACACTAAATAAATAAATAAAATCCTCTATACACAGATGGTCCTCATGACTGTTAGCCATTGATTAGCTGAAACTTATTCTATTGAGGTAGGTTGTGGGAGCAAAGGTAAGAGTTACAGACTAATGGATAATATTTAAGTATATATATATATAAAACCTGACCCAATCTCTTTTAACATCTATTATAAATGGATGTTTTTAATGCTTGCCCTGTAAAGGTTGCAGTCATTCAGAAATCTTTTTGGATGAACTCTAGCACAATAAACAACTACCTTCACCAGTACGTGGAGTAAATTTTCATTAATTTACACACATTTTCCCCACTGAGGTGTAACATTAATTTCTCAGGAAAGTTTTGGATTCAATAAAGACAATGCAACATTTACTTCTTTTCCTTAACTCGGAGAAAGGAATTCATGGAATGTTGTGCGTATAATCCGGAACTCTTTGGGTCCTCTCCTATGGAATCTAGAATGTTGTGTGTATGTTTGTGTATATATAGAGAAAGAGAAACATGACAATTCATGGTATTAAAATTCAAATATGAAAAAAATACATGATAATGGAATTCAGAATATCTGCCAAGTTGAAAACATCCATTGGGGCTCCATAATTAAAGTGGCAGACCAAACTATATCCTACTGATTACACTTTTTATTTTTTATTTTTTATTTTTTTCCCTGTGCCAAGTAAGTAGCAGACACAGGACAAACACTGAGGATCTGCAGATTATACTGTAAATATCTGTGAGCTGTATTTAACTTGATTAACTACAGATGTTTATCAATCATGAGTGTTCAAAAACTTCAGAGTTGTTCTCACTTAGATTACATTTTGGAAGGTGTTTAAAGTCACGAAAACAGAATTTATTATGTGCCATCTAGGTTTGAATGCACTGATGAGTTTTGTTGTTACGGATTTACTGCTTTTTAGTTTCATTGTTTATATTTTTCATCTCTTTTGTGTTATTTATTGTGAATATTTTCTATTTGCTCTGTGTGTTGTTAACTGCCAGAAGTTTTATGGGATGGAATTTGGATAGTACGCAAGTTGAAAGAATGAATAAATAAACTCATGCCAACTAAAGAGTACAACCCCAACCCCCAAATATTGCATTGTTCAATTGTTGCTAGAATTTTATTGTTTCTTCCTTTTTCAATAAATAATCTGTTCACTTTCACTTTATTATACCCAGCAGGCTTTAATAAGAAATCTACAAGATCTGCTTCACTCAACAGACAACTTATATATTTTTTAAACATGAAGAAGAAAGTTTCTCCCTATACCCTGCACAGTTTTCAGCAACCATGAAAATTACAGCATGCCCAATGGATGAAGCAAAAACATAAACATTTCATTATCAAGTCCAAGGGTTATAGATTCGCAGCTAGTTTCTATAGATTCTATTCCTGAATCTATTGCTAGACAAAGTAATAAGTTGTGTTTAGCTTTAATATGAGAAGGCCTTGTTTCAGTTTATTTTTATGTAAGCAATTTGATTGAATTTCTGAATTGATTTTCAATCAATCAGAATGGAGCTGGAAGGGCCCTACCAGATCTTCTATTCCAACCCCTGCTCAAGCAGGAGAACCTATATCCTTTCAGACAAGTCCAGTCTCTTCTTTAAAACCTCCAGTAATGAAGCACCCACAACTTCTGAAGGCAAGCTGTTCCACTGGTTAATTGTTCTCACTATTAGGAAGTTTCTCCTTAGTTCCAGGTTGCTTCTCTCCTTGATTAGTTTCCATCCATTATTTCTTGTCCTGCCCTTTGGTGCGTGGGTAAATAAGTTGACCCCCTCCTCTTTGTGGCAGCCTCTCAAATACTGGAATAATGCTATTCCAGTATTTATTTATTTGTGATTTGCCTTTCCATTCAGAGCTGAAGGAAGATTAGAAGGGGGAATTCCCTTGTTGGTGATCACCTTTATGGCATGGGTCCAGGTTACTTGAGGGACTATTTCACTCCACTGGGATTGGCTGACACAGAAAGCATGCTGTGGGTCCCACTAGCCCAAGTATCTCGGCTGGTGCGGTCCATGAGGAGGGCCCTCTCTGCTGTTGCTCCTGCCCTCTGGAACATCTTGCCCCCCCAATATGAGATTGGCTCCAACCTTGCCAATTGGCCCCCACTCTGCCAATTGGCTTGGGGCCCCAGTGGGGAAACAACACAGTGGAGGTGGTTGATTGAGTAACAACAGATCCCACCTCCCGCCCTTCGCCTCCGCCTTCCCTATGTGTCCTTAGATTTTAATCTTTGGTTTTAATTTATTTATGTTTTAATGTGTGTGTGCATGTGTGTGTTTGTGTACACACAGACACATATATATACACATACAGTACATACATACATACATACATACATACATACATACATCCGCGATGGGTTGCTACCGGTACAGTCCGGTTCTACGAACTGGTAGCGGCAGCAGTGGGAGGCTCAGCCGACCCTCCCCGGACACTTCTGTGCATGCGCAGAAGCTTCTGTGCATGCGCAGAAGCTTCTGTGCATGCGCAGAAGTGTTGAGAGCACGTGCGAGTATGCACACGAACAGGTAGCAATGGGATTTAGAACCCATCACTGACATACATACATACAGTTTTATGACTGTAAGCTGCCCAGAGTAACCCTATGGTAAGATGAGCAGCCAATAAAATGAATAAATGAATAAATGAATGAATTCCCAGATTATAGAATTTGAGGTCTTCAAAAAAAATCAATCTTTGAAAACTAACATATATCATATATGGCTAGTTTTCTTTTTCATGCTTCATTTTTCTAATCTATTGCATGATGAAGCAGCAGTTACTGAATGAAATACAATTATAACATGGATTACCATGTTATAATACGACTGAAAAAATACTATGCATTTTAACAAATGCTTCATGTAGATAAAGCCATGTTAATAAGTGTTCCATCATTCCTGTGCCTTTGGATAAATGCATAATATTGCTCACATTTGGAACTGAAATTTTCATAAACTGACAGTGATACGTGATTAGCTACATCCCACAAAAATGCATCAAAACAGTTCAGACAGAAGGGCCAATTGCACATCTATGTGATGTTAAAGTCCTATTCATCTTTCATGGCAGTCCTTAGAATGAGACAGCAGTGATCTCAACTTTTGGAGATATTTTACAGTAATTAGACCCTTATTGTTCAGGGTTCTGGAAACATGTGACCCTTAGTATCAAATATTGTTGGTCTGCTGTTTTATTTTTCATCAACATCAGCCATGCAGGCTAGAGCTGATGAGAGCTGGCATTTCTTACTTTTTTTGTATGGACTAGGGGTAATCTGTAGCTTGGTCTAGAAAGTAAAATGAAGATTTTCTTTTCCATCCAATCTTTGAAAGGTTGTCAAAGAAAGAGTCAGCCATTCTGAAAGAATCCCATTTTACTCGTTCCTTTTTGTGCAGATAAAATATCTGTTTAAATATTTTTTTCCCTTTCTCTCTCTCTTTGCATATTGGAATATAGGTTTATGAAGTTTTAGCTGTCCAGCTTAGGAAATGAATGCACTCATTTTTATTTATTTAATTTAATTATTCATCAAATTTATATGGCTGCCCATCTCACAAAAGAGTGACTCTGGACAGCGTACAATAAAACTTTAATGTATATATAAATATTAAATGTTAAATGTAAAAAAATTAAAAATTCTGATTAAGGGTTAAGAGAGGTAGTAGGTATCAATAACAATGGAGCCATTTCAGTACCTTCAGTACCTTGCTGGTCCCTTGGCAGGGGTGAAATCCAGCAGGTTCTGACAGGTTCTGGAGAACCGGTAGTGGGAATTTTGAGTAGTTCGGAGAACCAGCAAATACCACCTCTGGCTGGCCCCAGAGTGGGGTGGGAATAGAGATTTTGCAATATCGTTCCCCCAGGAGTGGGGAGGGAATGGGGATTTTGCAGTATCCTTCTCCTGGAGTGGGGTGGGAATGGAGATTTTGCAGTATTCTTCCCCTGCCAAGTCCACCAAGCCACACCACGCCCACCAAGCCATGCCCACAGAACCGGTAATAAAAAAAATTGGATTTCACCACTGTTCCTTGGCCCTTCAAGTCTGATGACATAACCAACAGCAATAGCACTTAGACTTCTTCCGGTTGATGTCGCAGTGAGAACGGCTTGGAAAATAGCGAGCTCCGCCGAGCCCCATGAAATCCAGCCAGCAACTGCTGTTGGGAGACCCCACAGGGTAAAAGCTGCCTTGTGGGGGTGACGAAGGAAGGAGAAGCGCTTTGTGGACCACAAGGAACTTGCAATTTCCTGTTTGGTACAAAGCAAGCTCTCCTGAACGGCAGCAGGGAAGACAGCCATTTTTGGCAAGTCACAAGCTGGGACAACTGGGACCATAAGATTTGTGCTGGAGCGGTCCGTGGACAAAGCATTGAAACTGGGTGAGATAACTTCCAACCCTTACCTTAAAGACTTAAGTACAAGAAATTCAAAAAATAATCTCTAAGCATTAAGGAAGCATCGATTAGACACACGGAGAAGATTAAGGACTGAAAATTAAGAGGCGAAACAAATGCCCAAAGGAAGCTTTAATATATAGAAAGCCTGGAAAAAAATTTAAATAATTGGAAAGGTGATTTATGGAAGAAATTGTATCTCTTATTTGTATCTTTAAACCCCCTGGACTTATCAAATAATCAGCTGTTTTTGACACACTGTTTAACATTGGAATTTGGAGCAGGAGAGCCATCTACTGGAAAAAGAGGAGCACTACAGTGTGAGACCTTTTAATGAAAGTGAGGAATGTCTAATACACATAACAGGAGAAAGTAAACAACACCTGGAAGGCGGCCTGACCTTGATTCTATTTTAGAAGGTGATTTGGAAATTTTGAAATACTTAGTGAGTTTTGTTTCTTTTTAGAAGATTTTTTAAGATGAACTAAATTGCAAACAACTAAACTCAATTGAAACTGGTTATTAGATTGTGGATTTGAAAGATTGGAGGAAACCTAGTGGATTAATTTGGATCTGGATTATTAATGCTATTTGATAGAACATTCTACGACACAAAAGAAGAAAGGTGATAGAAGAAAAGAGAAACGAAAAAAAGTTAAGCAATAGCACTTAGATTTATATACCGCATCCTAGTGCTTTACAGCCCTCTTTAAGAGGTTTACAGTGTCAGCATATTGCCCCTAACAATCCTCATTTTACCGACCTCAGAAGGATGGAAGGCTGAATCAACCTTGAGCTGGTCAGGATCGAAATCCTGGCTATGGGCAGAGTCAGTCTTCAATTATTACATTCTAACCACTGCTCCACCAGGGCTGGTAGCGGAACTTCCGGAAATACAATAGGATGGAGCTGGTCTTAATTTGGGGGGGAGGGATGATGCTCCATAAGGGGACACTATGGCAAAAATGCCTGCCTCCTGGGCCCTGCCAAGTGTAGCTCCTTAGTAAACAGGACCCACAATGTAGCTCCTCTGTTGGATCAGATGGGATGGGCAGAGGTAATCAGGGAGAGGCGGTCCCTCAAAAAACCTCTTTTTTATTTTTACATTTTTATCCTTTTTTCCAGAATACAAGTATGTTGTTTATTCACAACACACCTGCACTATGATCTAAAGAGTTTTTTTTAAATAGCTGTTTAAAAATACTACTTAAATCTATTTAAATATACAATGTTAAAAGACTTGGGCTAATTAAAAACTTTTGACCTGGTTCCAAGAGAAAATAAAGATGGCATCAAGCGAGCTTTCCTAGGAAATTTGTCAGAATGTTACAGTAAGAGCCATTCTTTCAGTTACAAGCTGGGTGGTTAATGCCTGGAAGAATTGTCCTTTTGTTCAGTTGTATTTGAAGCCATTCCTGATGGATGTGCAAATTCATACAGGTTACCTATTGGATGCAAGATGGTTACTCATTCCAGGATGTTGAAAGTTGACCTTTTCATTCTTTCTAACCTGATAGACTGTTGGGGAAAAAATTGTGTACAGGGGCAAAGGACTCTGTCCATCAGCATACTCATTCCCCCACTCCCAAATTAAACAGAATGGGTCTAAATTGGGTGTAGGAGAGAAGCCATCAAATGAAAACACAGGTTCAAAAAATGGGCTGCAAAAAGCTGGAGGCTACAGGGAAAAGAAAAATTCCTCTAATGGCTTACAGGGGCACAGAATATCAGCCATGGCTTCTTTCCAAATCTCTTATCTACTCACTCCTAGTCACATGACCCAGAGTTTAGTATATGCAGTTTGCCAATGCGCATATAAACATAAACACATGGCCACAGAAAAGCTGGTCATTTTAGTTTCTGTAGGGAAGGTATTTGAAGCACTCTACATATTCAATGGTATGGTTAAAAGAGACAATCCATAATGACAGTTTTGCAAAATTGGCATGAACTTTAGATTTCCCCCCATGGCAGTGGAGAAGATGTTATAATAGTCCTGCAGGGACAATATAACTTCATGTTTTTCTATCATCTCTCTCTCTCTCTCTCTCTCTCTCTCTCTCTCTCTCTCTCTCTCTCTCTCTCTCTCTCTCTCTCTCTCTCTCTCTCTCTCTCTCTCTCCCTCCCCCTCTCACTCTCCCTCTCCCTCTCGTCTCTCTCTCTCTCTCTCTCTCTCTCTCTCTCTCTCTCTCTCTCTCTCTCTCTCTCTCTCTCTCTCTCTCTCTCTCTCCTCCCCCTCTCACTCTCCCTCTCCCTCTCGTCTCTCTCTCTCTCTCTCGTCTCTCTCTCTCTCGTCTCTCTCACTCTCTCTTGTCTCTCTCTCTCCACCTACCTACCTACCTACCTACCTACCTACCTACCTACCCACCCACCCACCCACCCACCCACCCATCCATCCATCCATCCATCCATCCATCCATCCATCCATCCATCCATCCATCCATCCATCCATCCATCCATCCATCCATCTATCTATCTATCTATCTATCTATCTATCTATCTATCTATCTATCTATCATCTAATCTATCTATTGGGTGGATGAGTGAGTAGATGTCTTGGTTCTTTGAGTTATACCCTCCCTTTTATGCAGGAGTCCAAGGTGGCATGGTGTTCCTTAGTCCTGGTTTTCCCCATAACCTGCCTCTGATGCAGGTTGGGCTTAGACAAAGAAAGTGTCAGGCTGAAGCCATTTTAGTTGGGGTCTTTGGCCTGCCACACTTTATACTATTTTAATATGTATTATTTACTGTGGGAATTTTGGAGGGGTCACCGCATGAGGGATGTCTGCATGTAGCCATAACAAATTCCTTCTAGATTGTCAAGGTCGTCCTTTGTCTTTGCACTCCTGCACCTGCACGGAAGGAAATGGGAGTTGCTGCCAAGTTGGCAGATGAAGATTGGTCAACGTGATGGACTTGGGGGTGTGGGGACAAGGGCTTGAACTTTCAACTGGGTGGAGAAACCCCTGGGACTGGACTTCAGATTCCGGTTTCTCCCAGATGTGCCAACATGGCTCTGCTAATAAATAGGAACTTTGAGGAATACTTTGCCTCGGACTCTGATTTAATTTTGGATGCTATTTGGAACCCTGACGGAGAGAAAGATTGGCCCAAAATCATTCAGTGAACTTCTGTAGCTGAGGATATAGTGCAGTCTGGGTCTTACTAATGTCAGTCCAATGCCTTAATTACAATCCACCTATAAACAGGGCTCCATTCGTTCAAATGTTCTGGACTGTAATCACTGTAAAACCTTTTCGCTCTTGATGATATGCATTTGCATGTTCAGAAGCCTAGAAAGTTCAGGATTCTAACAAGGGCGCAAAATACTTTGGCAAGAGTGTTTACCAATGTATCTTTAGGTCCTTTGGGATTTCATTGAGACCTGATTTCCATACGTCCTCTGTGCATGTGTGTCTATGTGTAGTATGTGCCAGGAAAAGACTTATAGCAGTTGACATTAGCAGAATATGGAAGCAAAACAAAAGCCAAACATGTAAGTTTATTTTTATATGGGAGTATGTTTAATAGTTGAGATTCATTTATGAACTGTGACACATTTCTGGGAACAGTCATAAATAAGGAATGCACTGTAAATGGGGCAGTGTTTTATTTTGAATAATTTTGCCTGTTTGGGTTATAATTTGTTAAAACAAACAATAACTTATTGTTTTGCAATTGAATGCAAAGATATTACTGAACTCAGCTAAAATCAAGTAATCTTTTTGGTTTCCATTCACCTCAAAATGAACGGCACAGCAGTGTCAGCAAATGACAAATTGCAGGATGAATATAAAAGCAGTACCTTCAAAAATACAATAGTTATACAAGCCATCTATTGTTAATGAAGAATATAATGCAATTTGTCTGTCTGTAACACAATTATGCAAATCAAAGCTGGGACTATCCTTAAATCTCTCTACATTCCAAGTGATTAAAATGAGATAATTTATCACAAAGAATATTACTGATCGTGTTTATGAGTTGCACATTAATCCTATTACTATAATGTATCTTTCTCATAATGTAATGGATTTGTGCAATCTAACAGAAAATGACTTTTATACTACCCACAATTACAAAAATATCCAAAGCATATCCATTGCACCATAATAGCATATGTCTGCAACTGTACAACGAACCTATTAAAATAAACAAAACTTATGGATGTAACCTTCATACCAATAGAGACAATGGTAAATTTAATTTTACGGTGCTCATTATTTCAACAACTCCATATATGATAACATGGCAAGCAAGTTACTTTTGTCTCCACTACTTTAGAAAAAGATTGCCTTTGTAAAAAAAAATTCATGTGACATTGGAGAGTAATTAGCTGTACCTCAGCCTGTAATTCTGCAAAATAAAATCTGGGGATACATCTCTCAGATTTAGCATATTTGAAAGCGGCTACAACTCAGAGCTGTCTTCTTAGAGAGATTTGTGCAAATACAACCTGTATTTTGCATTCCTTCAGGGTTCTCCTAGTCTTCAGAGAGGTCTGGGGGCAAAATGTTCTCCACTTCTCCCTGCGGCTTACATAATTCTAAACAGTATATGTGTGTATCAGTATGGGTGCATGGTTATATGCATACATAGGCATGGACAAGTACACATACATTAGGCTAATGTAGGAAAGGAGAAATGAAAAGTGGGGATTCATCTGTTTACACCAGGGGTGTCAAATTCATGGCCCCTGGGCCTCATGCGTCACATGCACCCCACCCCCTGGGCCAGGGGTGAAATGCTACCGGTTCGGCCCAGTTCGGGCATACTGGTAGTGGTGCTGGCCGGTGGTTTGGAGAACCGGTAGCAGGGGCAGTGTGAGGCTCCGCCCACCCACCCAGATGTCGCCATTTTCTTTTTTTTAACCCTCTGTGCATGTGCAGAGGGTGAAAAAGTGTCGTGATGGTGGCGCGCACGCGCTTCCAAACCGGTAGGGAAGGTAAGTAGATTTCACCGCTGCCCTGGGCCCCATTGCCTTAGTTGGCTTTATTTAATTCTAGAAATTCAAGAAGTTCTTATTTTTTCTGCTCTTGGGTCAAAACATTTCTGCCCATTTTTTCCCCTCTTTCTCTGCGAAGGTAGTAAGACATGCTTCTCGATTCTTCTACATATCTCCTTGTTGAGGTTCTTTACAAGCACTTCTTGACAGAGCACTAAATCAACTACACAGGTGACACAATATATCCACCTGTAATGTCTGAATCTGACATAAAGACAAAGTTCGCCTTTACTTTGACAAGCATCTGGCTCGACTTCTTCTTTGAGGCTCTAGCTTCGTAGCATAAATGCTATTTTGAAGCTTGCACACTTGAACTCTTCAAATACGGGTGGTTGCTCCATGTAGATGACTTCCTTGATTTCTTCATCCAGAAATCTGGTTTTTAGATCAAGGTGATCTCCTTGTATGTGGCTCATTGCTGCTCTGCTGAGCGATGTTCTGATAGAGGTATGCTTGACTGCTGGAAAATGTCTTATAATAGTCCTCCCCATACTTCTGTGGGTATCTCTTTATGCTAGGTTGCTTTCACAGTGGTTATGTTGAGTCTTGAAATATCAATTTGTTAGAAGCTTTCTACCTTTTTCCCATTTCTACTCTTGCAAGATAGTATTTATTATCCCAATTTACCTTTGGCTCTCTTTTTTTGGACCAATGATGTATTTCCAAACAAAAGCTTTAGAAGACCAGCCTGCTTGTTTTCTAAAAATGTCTGAGAGGCCTGGATGAGTTTCCAGAGTTATGCTTTTAGATAAAGATGATGCCAAAGGCTGGTGCTTTGCCTTGCAGCAAGCTGATTCTCTTTTCTTTTAAAATTAAAATAGGAATGTACGATGCACAAAGCCAGTCAGTTGTGATTTGCTCATAAAACCATAGTAAGGTAAATCTTAATAACACCTTACCCATATGTGATTTATCATTTTGCAATTTTGCATAACGGCTATCAAGCAGGTAAAGAGATTTTCTCATTTATTCCTCAATTGATCTTTTGCTTGCTTGCTTCAGCCTCAGAACTGGCCAGAGTTTTGTCTGATCAAATTTTCATTCTACATGAGCTGTATCTGTGATGACAACTCGCCCAGAGGTTGTTATGACTTGGATAATCCTGGCAGAATTCACATGTTGCATTAATAATACATTATTTTGTTTTGCTTTTAGTACAGCATGTTGAATAAACCATATCAGTGTAGTTTGTAAACCCAACTAACTGTGGTTTATTCAGGGAACCATGATTAAAACAAATTATAATTTGCAGACCATATTTCTGAGGCATGTTTTACAAGCAGGAAGGAGGAATGGCAGTTGTGCACTGTGCATAATTTCAGTATAAGCAAGCAGTTTGTTGGAAAAAGTCACAATGGATGGATGAATGGATATGTAGATGGACGGACGGATAGACAGATAATTCCAAAGCATTTGTAACAAGAACATTTGATACAGGAGGCACAGTGGACATTTAAAAGATAAAGGAGATTTAGGATTGCCACCCTAAATTATGCTTCCTTCTTAATCTGAAGAGCATCAGCACTTTTAACAATTGAGTGGCAGGGATACTCCTGAGCATGCTTATATATTTAATATTTAATAGGTAAAATGTATTTGCTTTTATCTCACAGGGGAGTCCATATGTCTAATACTTCCTCCTCCTCTTCCTATTTCCCCACACAACTAACTTTGTGAGATAAATTAGGTTGAGGGAGACTTACTGGTGCAAAGTCATCTAGCCAGCTTTCATACCTAAGGCAGGATTAGAACTCACAATGTCCTGGTTTCTAGCTTGATGCTCTAGCCACTGGACCAAGCTGGCTCCCATTCTGTGGATTCCTCTGCTTGCTTATTCAGAAATGAGTTGCATTATGTTTAATGGTTCAGTTCTATAGGTGACCACACCTGGGACTGCATTCATAATGATGCCAATACATCGCTTCTCAATATTTGGTGAATCCTTTAACTGAGCAATTGATCAAATACAACTGCATTATCAAGTGTGATCCAAGATATACTTGTTTAGCAACTTGAATCTATCTGTCTGGTACTGAAATAATGTTCCTGCTGGCTTGTTGTTCTTGAAATCATGGCTATATTAGATATGAAGAAACCTTTTGACTTTACCCAAGTTTCACATAACATTAACTGAGTACCTGGGCTTAATAGTCCCACAATTTTTACTATCACATAACATTGGGAATAGGACACTTTATTCTCTGTTCTCTTCTAGTGTTGACCCTGAGGAAACTGGTTTCTTCCTCAACTGCACAGGGAGAAAGGAAGAACCTTCCAGTAGCTAATTGGTAGCTAATTCATACAGTTTTGTTGGCATGGGTTATTTGGGGGATGGAAAAGCAAGGACGTTCGCCTGGCAACCAAATGCAGGTTAGACTGCTCTATCGTGTTCTCCATAGCTACCTATGGTTGTGAAAATTGGACCTTAAAAAAGCAAGGCATGAAGAAAATTGTCTCATTTGAGCTGTGATGCTAGAGAAGGCTCCTGCATATTCCTTGGACAGCAGAAGTGATCAACAAGCAAGTACTGGAGTGCACAACACCAGACATGCCACTGGAAGGCAACATTATGAAACTGCATCTCACTTACTTTGGCCATGTCGTGTGGGGGAATTTACTGCAGAAAAGCAATTATATTTGGAAGAGTTAATGGCAAAAAATCAGGCCATCAAAGAACATAGTGGTTGGACACTATCAAAGCTGACACCAGCCAGAGCATATAACAAC
>JALIGW010000001.1:210286188-210348688 GCA_023053685.1 Diadophis punctatus similis
GGTATTTAATTTCTGGAGAGATTTCTATTTTTGTTGTTGTCAGGAAATGAACAAATACTTATCAATGTGGGGGGGGGGAGGGGGCGAGGGAGGAGGGAGGAGAGGGGGAAGGGCACCCCTTTATCACAAATCTTCCTACCAGGTTTTTCATACTGATATTATTCGCCCCCCCTGGAAGACAGGAAATGAATTTTTTTTTGGTGCTATTCCTGTCTCTCCTGCTTCGTAAAACCTTTTGGCAAGCATCTTGCATTGTACCGTCTCAGCCACTCTTGACATTTTGTTTCTTTAACCAGCAAACCAGCCTAACAGTTTGCAGAAGGAAGAGCTGATTGCCCGGACAATAGGCAAGGGTGGACCGGGTGGAAACCTTAAGGAGATGCCTCCATACCAGCTTGGATCAAAAAGGGTTCTTTGATGCCCCCCCCCTAGTTTATACGTTGATTGAGAGGAGATTTTTGGTGAAGGAACATCCCAGCTTGAAACCTGGGGTTCTTGTTTATTTATTTTATTTATATCTTATCAAGGGTAACTCTGGGCGGCTTACAATCATACATAAAAAACGCTGGGTATTGGACCTGCTTTTGTCTACAAGCCAAGTGTTTGTTACGTCACCAAGTGATGGACACTCGTTCAATGATAGCCTTAAAAGCAATTGTTTTTCCAGAGGGTATTTTCTAATATTTGAAAGGCATGGGTCCTGGAACCGAGCCCTCTTTCTGAGGTTGTGTATCAGATCAATGTTTCTCTTTAACCAAATCCTGTAGCCACTGCTTCGTCCACAACAATTCATAGATTTAGTTTCTACCCATCCTTCTGTTAGGGTGAAAGAAGCAGGGTCGGCCATTTCTTTTTCCCTGATCAGATGTGGAAAAATAAAAATCTAGACCTGTTTACCTAAACAAGTTTTCTCTCTTCTATTAATAACTCTGGGCTTAGTAGCTGAGCAAGAGGGAAGCGATGAGAAGCCCTCTCATTGTGCAAGGGTAGAAGGGAAAGCTCAGATTTACTACAGTTTGGAGCTTTAGCAGTGACATGTTCTCAATGGCATGGCAGGGAAGAGGGAAGCATTTTAATGAGGGCTCTGGTATAATGCACCTTGCTCCTCCTCTGAGAAAGATTGGGCCGTCTGCCAAGAATTGTAACTGTGCCCAAGCTGTTTTGCATGGCAAGCCTTCCCTCTCCCCCAAACCTTCTCATAAAAGCACAAATGGAATCTGCAAGAAAAGGCTGCCATCGGGCATGGTCCTGCTTAGCTTCTTTCAGCAGATTCAGTTCTTGTGTCTGTTCTTCTTCCCCAAGCGCCGGGCGCATCCTATATCAGTTAAGAATGCTTTCTTAATTGCCCTCTCTGTTTCCAATTCCACAAATAATATTGTTCTTCTGAATACGCTGGGGATGTCTCTTTCTCTTTTGGTAAAGGCAGGGTGCTAAAATCTGGACAATCGCTAGAAGACAGTAAAGAGAGATTTTAGCTAAACAATGGAGGATCAGAAGCCAAACAAGTCCAAAGCCTGCTATTTAAAAATATATTGCAACGTTGGCTGTTCTAAATGGAGGACTTAAAAAAAAACCCCAGTTCTGTGTCAGCCAAATCAAGCCTTATCTGCCAGATATTAACTTTTAAAGGAAATACTCATTGCAAGTAGAGCTTCTAAGCAAATTCATGCCAATTAGGGCTACTAGATTTGGGATCCAAACAGCTGGATGACCACTAATGATAGAAGTCAGATACCGAAAACTCTTAGCTGCTATCTAGTAATTATCCCATTTTGCAGCCCAAAATTGATAGCTCTACTTGCACACTATCTACTCTAGTAACATAATTTTAAAATCTGTGTTCAAATGAATATTTTCTTTGTATAATTTATATAATCTCTGGTTTAGAAAGATGTTTTGTTATTAGGATAAAACTTGCAGATACTGGCAGAAAATCCAGTTCAGTTTTCTCTGACTTTGCTATTTTCCTTAGAATAAATAATACATATTTGCATGGTCACATGGGACAAAACTATATGCCCTGTGATTTTACAACATCTCAGTACACTGATACAGAGGAAAAATAATAGTGTTTCTGTGGATTTCATAGAAAATTTCTCACTTAGGTATTTCAATTTGATAAGACTAGCCTACTTAAAAAACATGCAACCATGTTGAGGTATTCTGTGTCCATGAAATCTGTTTAGAGGGCAAGTTTCTCACACTACATTTTTCAAAGCAGCTACATTATGAATTACATCAGTAGTAGGAAACTTTTAGCTTCGTCTTGTTGCTGAATTACAATTTCCGGCATCCCTTGCCATTAGTCATATTGGTTATGGCTGTTTAGAACTGAAATTATGCAACATCAGGAGGACTACAACTTATCTGCCTCTAGAGTATACAGAGTTTTGTAGGATGGATTGTTTCTATGAAGGGGAAGGTGGTGTGATGGACTACAGGGGAGCAGCAGTTTCTCAGGAAGTGGGGGGGTACATTCCAAGGAAGGAACGAGACAAGAAGATAACACAACCTGGAGCTGGATCAGAGAAAGAGGAATAGATTTAGGATAGCCACTCCCTAGAATCTCCCAGGGTATATCCATTAGGGTTAAAGTAGCATACTGTAGGTTTAGTCTGGCAAGACTCTGTCTACATGGTATAAGCAAATAGAGAACTGGATTTTGGTTGGATTGTTCTATGACTATCATTATGTATCTTATGATTCTTGATGAATGTATCTTTTCTTTTATGTACACTAAGAGCTTATGCACCAAAGACAAATTCCTTGTGTGTCCAATCACATTTGGCCAATAAAGAATTCTATTCTGTTCTGTTTTATTCATTCTTGCGCTGGGCATGACATTCAGTGAATATAGGGTCAAAGCAATATTTTTATGTACCCTTCCCCAATGACCAGTGAGTTTAGGTATTCTCCAAATATTAAAAAATGAGAATATTTGTAGCTCGGGGTTGAAATGAGGGATCCTTGGAACTGATGACATTACCTAGTTTGGGTAATGAAATGTCTGTAAGAAAACAACCAAGCTCAGAGAGCACCAAGGACTCCTCATTCTCCAAATATTCAGGGATTTCATCAAAATTTATTGTGACATTACCATAACAATCTTTAAAGTATTTTCATAAACATCAGGTGGAAAGAAAGATCAATGGAAATATTCCCATAGTAAAAATATCTAGTCTTGAAAAATTAGTATGCAAGCCAGATCAAAGAAGGGCAAGGACATATAGAGATAATTAGGGGTTACTTTCCTTGGAATGGCTATGCTATAAATATCCATAATTTATATTTGGTGGAGTTGAACAAGACTTTACTTTCATAATGTATAAAAATAGAAATAAAATGTTTGCATGTCCTGCCTGGAGGAGGAGACAAAAACTTACCGTAATTTAAGTTTCAGTAATGAATACACACCTATTAGGTAGCACAAACCAGATAGCCACTTTAGTATCTTTCCTTGATGTTATTCAAAAGTCATGATAATTTCCTGATCAAATTTTGTGCTAATGATGAGGCTTGTACTAAGCTAAACAAAAAAAAAAAAAAAAACCAGGAAAGAAGTCTGATTCAGGGTAGCGGGACTAACTTTCATTTAAAGATTATCAGGTTGAGATTGTTAAAAGTCTCTTTCTTGGTGGCTCTATTTATTCCTTAATTTCACTCCTTTTGGAGCATGACATCCCCTGGGAAGCAAGAATTTGACCCATTACTAATAATGATGGGAAAGATTAAACATGTGTTTAATATTTTTGTAAGTGAAAGGAAGATAAAATTCAGCAGTTTTGTGATTGCAGGCCAGAAAAGAAGGTCTCAGACCCTTTGACTGAAGATATAATTCTGCTTATATCCTCAGACTTGTTAAAAAACGGGAGTTCCCCACAACAAGCACATACTGTATACATCCTAGAGCAGTGATGGCGAACCTTTTTTTCCTCGGGTGCCGAAAGTGCATGCGCGTGTGCTATCACTCATATGCGAGTGCCCACACCCATAATTCAATGTCTGGGGAGGGCAAAAACGGCCTTCCCCCACCCCCCGGAGGCCCTCTGGAGGCCAAAAATGGCCCATTTCCCAACTTCTGGTGGGCCCGGTATGCCCATTTTTCATCCTCCCCAGGCTCCAGAGGCTTCCCTGGAGCCTGGGGAGGGCAAAAACACCCTCACCCATCCCCCCGGAGGCCCTCCGGAAACCAAAAACGCCCCCCCAGAGCCTCCGTGCGAGCCAAAAATCAGCTGGCCAGCACACACATGCGCGCTGGAGCTGACCTAGGCAACGACTCGCGTGCCGGCAGATATGGCTCCGTGTGTCACCTGTGGCACGCGTGCCATAGGTTCACCATCACTGTCCTAGAGGCATGCATTGACCTGACATTGTCTGAAAACTTGATAAACTCAAGGCACTTCAGAATTAGAACTGTTCTTGCAACAGCCCATAATAGTCCCTACTGCAGTTACTGAGAACTACAGAGAAGTCAACCAGCAGTCCAACTGAAAAGTGGAAAAAGCAGCATCGAGCTCTCATTCCACTCCATCCTATCCACCTACCCCAATCTCTTGTACATCTGATTTTTATGCTGGAAATAAATACATGTATAGATAAACAGGCAGTTATCAGCAAGTCCATGTGACATTGCTGTTTTGTGAGTTGTGCTGGTTACTAGTTGAGTTTTGGGTGCAATTCCAATAAGTACTGGTTATCACTTACGAAGTCCTTCATAGCATAGAGCCTGGTCGTCTGGTTATCTCCTATAAGTTTCTTTCTGTCCAATAAGCACAGGGAATGTGCTTACTGGACAGGAAGCACGGGGAATGAGTTCCAAGTCCTCTCCATTAAACAATGTCATATATTGGAATCTAAGAAGTATGTCTTTTCTGTCATAGCAATAGCAATAGCCCTTAGACTTATACCGCTTCATAGTGCTTTTACAGCCCTCTCTAAGCGGTTTACAGAGTTCAGCATATTGCCCCCAACAATCTGGGTCCTCATTTTACCTACCTCGGAAGGATGGAAGGCTGAGTCAACCTTGAGCCGGTGAGATTTGAACTGCCGAACTGCAGCTAGCAGTCAGCTGAAGTAACCTGCAGTACTGCACTCTAACCACTGCATCACCTCGGCTCTTCATGGAATTGGTTTCTAAAATAACATCCTCCCAGAGATTCTGGTGTCCCCTCCCCTCCCCGATGATGCTAAGAAAGCCTCTGAAAACCTAGTAGTTCTCCCATTCCTTGAGGTGGGATGGTTGTAAATCTTTTTTGAAGTATATTGTTTTTTGTTTTACTTTTGTATTTACATGCTCTGCTTTTCTGCTGCTTTTCTCCATTTTTAAAGTGTAATCTATCTATGGTTGTCATGTGGCCTTTAAATAGTATGTATGTGTGTAGTATGTACAGTATGCATAAAAATAAATAAATTAACAGATAAGCAAACAATCAGATAATAAATGAAATTAAAAATAAGGTAATCTCAGCTGTGAAACTAGTCTTATCCAATTTATTGTTCTTCAGATGTGATGGACTTACATTTATTTCCCAGCATATCTAAGAAGGGTTTAGGACAGGCTACCTAGCAACTAGGAACAATGTTGTTTGAGATACTTCCAAGGTGGGGTAAATTTATGTAAGGTGTATAGAATTACAGATGAAAGTAGCAGAACTGAAGACAAGGGGCAAGTCCATAGGACAGAAGTTCCAGAAGTGAATGTTGGGTAATGGTACACATTGTCGTCTCTAAAATGTTCACAAATCTTGATCTCAAAATTTAAAAAATAAGTGACCCAACTGAAGTACATGATCCCCATCCTTCTGCTCATTATAGAGATTTTCACATAGGTAGAATATAATTTCTCTAACAGTTACATAGCATATTTCTGTTTCTTTTTCACAACACTTGCATTTATATATACTGTATTTTTCGGAGTATAAGCTGCACCGGAGTATAAGACGCACCTTAGTTTTTGGGGAGGAAAATAGGTGGGGGGAAATTCTGCCTACCAGGTATTCATCTGGCTAGTCCTTAGCCTGGTCAGCTTCAGCACATTAGTTCGCTCGCTGGTTTTGAGGTTGGGGGTGGTTGGGGCTATGCTTCTAAAGCACAGCTGATTGTCAGAGGGAGCAGCAATTAGAAAAGCAGGCAAAGCACGGAAGATCGCGTTTGGGCTGAAAAACAGCTTCAAAAGCACAGCTGATCCTCGGAGGGAGCTCCAGTGACTAAAGCAGGCAAAGCGGGGAAGGGGTAAGAGAAGGCAGCAGCTGTTCTGGGTAGCCATTTTGGGCACCGTGCGAGCGTTTGGAGGCTGAAAATGCAGCATGCGGAGCCCCAAAACACAAGCCATTATCATTGGAAATCTCTGCAGCCAGGAAGAGGACATACGGAGGCAGAAGGGTAGGGGCTGGCAAGTGGACGGGCTACATTCGGAGTATAAGACGCACCCAAATTTTCAGCCTCTTTTAGGAGGGGAAAAAGTGCGTCTTATACTCTGAAAAATACGGTACTTATCACCATATCTCATTGGTAATTCATTAGCAGACTGCTGCCTAAAGAAAGCACCTTGGCTTTTTTGAGAAGATTATTCGCTTGGAAGCAAAGTTGTAATTGTCACCACCGGATAATTTTGACGAAAACAGAAAAGCTATTGTCTTTCTAATAAAAATAATCTGCATAAAGAAGAACAGAAGAGATAGGAAAGGCAAAAGAGCAGAGAAAGACAATGAAAAATCATTAAATGAGACACTAAGAGAAAATTCCACTACTTTATAACTGACTTAATTTAGAAGACATAGCAATAAAATTTAACTTTCACAACTACTGCTGAAAATCCCAGAAACTATTTGATACCTATTATCTTTTTTGAAAGAATGAGGGGAAAAACTTGGCATAGTGCCACATAATTCTTTTTAGTTCATCTTATGCCTGTGAATTTATACCCTCCCTCCCTCCCTCCCTCCCTCCCTCCCTCCCTCCCTCCCTCCCTCCCTTCCTTCCTTCCTTCCTTCCTTCCTTCCTTCCTTCCTTCCTTCCTTCCTTCCTTCCTTCCTTCCTTCCTTCCTTCCTTCCTTCCTTCCTTCCATGCAATTCAGCTACTTCTCTCTCTCTCTCTCTCTCTCTCTCTCTCTCTCTCTCTCTCTCTCTCTCTCTCTCTCTCTCTCTCTCTCTCTCTCTCTCCCTCCCTCCCTCCCTCCCTCCCCTATTTGTATCTGCACACATACATACCAGTAGTGGGTTCCATTTACCTTTGCTACTGGTTTGGGAATGGGAGCGTGCACGTGCAACGCTTCTGCGCATGCGCAGAGTGCTTTTGATGATGTCAGGGTGGGTTGGCGGAGCCTCCTGCCACCGCCACTACTGGTTCGCAGAACCGATGCGAACCGGTAGCAACCCACCACTGATACATACATACTTACAGATTACACATTCTGAAATCATGGCAGAAAACGCTTCCCCAGTGCACTGCTCTTTCTATTAAAAACTCACATCTAGAATTTCATTTCCCCCCACCTCTTCTTCTGGCATTACTTCAGTTGTCAAAATAAAGAATCTTTTTTGTGTCTTGTTCTACCCCCCCCCCCCCCGAATGGCATGCTGGGTTCATTGAACTTTGTTTTGGCTACTTCTTTACCCAGAAACAAGGATGCTTTCCACAAAGATTACCATATGAAAACCAGCTGCATCATCTCAGAGCCATTTTCCAGAACTGTAAGAGCCTTCATGAAAGTTTTGATGCTCCATTTCTCCTGCTCCTTCTCCCAGCATGCTCTCGGTTTCTACACAACGCCTCACTTTCTTCATCTGATCTTCCCTTTTCTTCTCAAGTACCATTTCTTGAACAATTAGGGATAGCAACATGTCTTCAGGAATGTTAGCATAGTAAGAAAACAACCTTTGATTTGATAAAATATACAGACTGCAAAATTTGTTAGGGGGAATAGTTATAATGGTATGTGGCATGATCTTGCCCACATGAGCCGAGTTGGTGCAGTGTTTAAATGCAGCACTGCAGGCTACTGCTAGTTCAGCAGTTCAGCTGTTCAAATCTCACCAGCTCAAGGTTGACTCAGCCTTCCATCCTTCCGAGGCGGGTAAAATGAGGACCCAGATTGTTGGGGGCAATATGCTGAACTCTGTAAACTGCTTAGAGAGGGCTGTAAAGCACTATGAAGCGGTATATAAGTCTAAGTGCTATTGCTATTGCTATCTTGGAAGACAGAGGGAAAAGCCTTGACCAGGAGAACCATTGGACAAGAGATAGGTTAGCCAGCAAAAGAAATGTGGTCACTGCAAATGTCTCAGAAAGGATCTTCCCTAGTTTCTTGAGCTGAAAAGGCGGGGGAGGGGGGAGGGATGTACTTTCAAACTTGCAAGATTTTACTAATGTAATCTTTAGTTACATTAGTCTACATTAGTCTAAATTAGTCTATCAGATCAAACTTCCTGTCAGGACTAACATTGAAAGACTGATAATACGATTTCTTAAATTTTCTTAATTGAAGAAAATTGTATCATATCCCTACCTCTAAAGCTAGCATTAATAAATAGCTTTAAAATATCACTTTCGGGGTTGATTGTTTATCTAGCATTAATTTGTGAAAGCTTGTGCATACTGTAGCTTATAGATCTTGGTGAATATTTGCTTCTTTGGGGAATAACTCAATAACATAGCAAAAAAGAGCCTCCAGAGGTCATCTAATCCAATTTACCCCTTGGTGCAAAATAATAATAATAATAGGCACCCTCTCCCCCTTTTATTGGCATGAATCAGTATTGAAAACTGAAGAAATCCAAAATGTATTACTGTTTACTGAAATACATTTTGTCATTTCAGATACAAAACTAAAGACCGAGTTATATAGACTATTTTAAAGGGTGTTACTTATTCCAAGAGGATTAATGTTGGAAGAATATTAAAAACTGTCAAATAAAAAATCAGACTGAACCTCATAGATTAAAGTTAATATACATTATATATAAATCATACCAGTTCAGCAATAATGAGTAATCTGCAAAGACATGTTATTCACTGCAGCAGGCTCTTACGTGAAAACCAGCTACAGTGAATGCAGTCCAGACTTAATCTAGCCTGGGTTTTACGGGTTTTTTGACGAAACTTTGACATGCAATTAGCTCTCCACTCTCCAGTGAAGTAGGTGAGTCCTTAAGTGATAGTGCTGGCTATATGTACTGAACACTGTTTACAGGCATTCAACCTGCACATTCAAAATTTAAAAATATAGTTAAATGTTCCAATGCTCTCTAGGAATTCAGTTTCTCCAAAACATTGGTAAAATCTTCAGGAAAAATGGAAAGGCATGCATCAGATCCTTCTTACAAATGATTAAGGAAGTGCAACATATAGAATAACAACATATGGAATGTCATTCCATGGAAGAATATCTGAACAGCTCAGAACGATTTTCAACTATCAAAACATACCCACATACCGTATTTTTCAGAGTATAAGACGCACCGGAGTATAAGATGCACCTTAGTTTTTGGGGAGGAAAATAGGGGGGGGGAAATCTACCTACCAGGTATTCATCTGGCTAGCATCCTTAGTCTGGTCAGCTTCAGCACATTATTTTATCCCCTGGTTAGGGCTGAAAAAAATCTTCTTTGGAGGGAGTAGCAATGAAAACAAGCCTGTAAAGACTTAGGGCTGGAAAAAAACTTCTTTGGAGAGAGCAGCAATGAAAAAATCCTGCAAGCCGGGAATATCGTAAGCACCTCGTTAGGGCTGAAAAAAACTTTTTCAGAGAGAGCAGCAATGAAAACAAGCCTGCAAGCCAGGAAGATCATTAGCACCTCATTAGGGCTAGGGAAAAAAAGCTTCAAAAAAAAAAGCTACATTTGGAATATAAGACACACCCAAATTTTCAGCCTCTTTTAGGGGGGGAAAGGTCCGTCTTATACTCCCAAAAAATATGGTACTTTAAAACCAAGAATACACTAAATGTCCACCCCAAGGATAAAATACCCAGATCCAAACTGAGCAATGTGATATATTCAGGACAATGCAGTGAGACTTGTGCAGATCTTTATATTGGAGAAACAAAACAATCACTTCACAAAGGCATGGCACAATATAGGAGAACAAACCCATCAAGACAAGATTCAGCAGTCCATCTGCATTTGAAAGATAAAGGCCACTCTTTTGAACTCAGCAAAGTCCACATTCTGAACAGAGAAAACAGCTGGTTTGAAAGAGGGCTCAAAGAGGCCATCTACATTAAAATTAAACAGCCCTCTCTCAACAGAGGGGGAGTCATACGACACCTCCTATCTCCTGTTTACAACATAGTCCTTTCAGCAGTTCCAGGAAGGTTCTACATCCATTTTGCACTATTCAGGTGACCCTGAGGCAATAGATAAACCTCCAAATGGCCTGAACAACTCTCAGAGAGAGTGCTAACAACCAGATGACTGCAAGGAATCCTTCCATTCTCCACCATTCAGTCAGAACTGAAGAAGTTTCTTGGATGAGAAGTGAAACATCTTCAAGGAAAAAGTCCAGTTGCCTTTTGAAAAAAGTTCTGTTGGAATTTCAGCAGAATATTCTTCTAGTCTTTCAGTAGACCACAGTGCTCAATATGTGAAACTCTGAAGAAGAGCCAAGACCAGAGGTCTTCAAACTGGGCAACTTTAAGACTTGTGGACTTCAACTCCCAGAATTCCTCAGCCAGCTTTGCTGTCTGTGGAATTCTGGGAGTTGAAGTCCACAAGTCTTAAAGTTGCCAAGTTTGAGGACCCCTGGCCAAGACCATGTGGAAGATGAAAGTGTGTGATCTAACAGCCAATTTTTTTTGCTGTCCCATATACAGATCATGTTTCTTCCATTTACCATTCTACCAAACAGCAACCTCAGTTCACTCCTAAGGTGGAGACTTGAGAAAAGCACCTCATGACTAATGTTTATAATCTGATACAAAAACTAGGACAAGGCCCAGCTAAGACATAAACCTGAACAATATGAACTATAACAGTGGTGTAAAAATGTAATTGGTATGCCCTTTTCCCTCCTCAAACTTATCTAGTCTACATGCTAAAAACTATATGCAAGGTTAAGTGCAGACGGATAGGAGCACTTTCCTGAATTTTCAGTAATGTACACAACTTGAAAACGTACAAAAAAGTGTATGTTACGTAGAGACGTGCATTAAAATTCCTATGTAAAGCTCAGTGTGGGTTTTTTTCTTGAAAACACCTGGATCTTGAAATGAGAACAATGAGACTCAATGTTAGAAAAATGAGAAATGTTTCGGCAGTACAGCTCCACTCTGAGGCAGTGTAAGGTGTGAATGGTGGGGATCTTCTTCCAATTGAGTTGCACAGTTCTGCCGGAGAAAAACACCACCATTTTATCTTCATGGAAGTATGCATCCTATTTCTTTTGCTGAATCCCAAATAATTTTCTTTGTGCTTCTACAAGAAATCATGTAGTATCCAAACCCTTTGGAAGCAGCCATGCTGTGAGATTTCTGTTAAAATTTGCATCTGTATGTCATGTTACACTATGTAACTTTAATGGATTAAGTGCACATACCACATTAATACGTAAGTAATACATTGATTAATGTGTGTATGAAGTATACATTACATTTTGTAATGATATGAAAATACTCAAACCATTTATTTGAAATATGTACCTCTTAACATCTTTATGATGCTCACAGCTCTGGTCTCTTCTTATTAAATCATAAAAAAGATCCACATGACTGTATTAGAAGAAAAGGGGAAATAATGATGCTCAGAGCACTGACTTTCATTTAATTTAGGGATCTGCATATGAAGATGTAAACATATTTTCAAGTTTTGCCAACTTATATAAGATTTATGTCATTATACAAACATAGTTGCATATATATAGTGCATATATATATATTAAGGATTGTTCTAAAAATGCGAGTTCCAGGCATATTTACAGATAAAGAAGCGATAGCCATCACAATCTCTGGAACATTTAAAATTTTATTTAAAACTACTATTAAAATTGCAATAGTTTTAAATAAAATTTTAAATGTTCCAGAGATTGTGATGGCTATCGCTTCTTTATCTATATCTATATCTATATCTATATCTATATCTATATCTATATCTATATCTATATCTATATCTATATCTATATCTATATCTATATCTATATCATCTATATCTATATCTATATCTATATCTATATCTATATCTTATCTACATATCTACATATCTACATATCTACATATCTATATATCTATATATCTATATATATGTGTGTGTGTGTGTGTGTAAAATAAATAATATTTTCATATTCCATGCTTCCATATCTAGCTACTACTAAAACGTTTGTGTCTGGCTAATTGTTTGTAACCTTCAATTGGGCAAAGCAGCACAGCATATCCAGCTACAGGAGCCGAGGTGGCACAGTGGTTAAATGCAGTTACTGCAGACTACTCCAGCTGACTGCTAGTTCAGCAGTTCGGCTGTTCAAATCTCACCAGGCTCAAGGTTGACTCAGCCTTCCATCCTTCTGAGGTCGGTAAAATGAGAACCCAGATTGTTGGGGGCAATATGCTGAACTCTGTAAACTGCTTAGAGAGGGCTGTAAAGCACTATGAAGCGGTATATAAGTCTAAGTGCTATTGCTATTGCTATAGCATAGGGCAACACTTTGCGGCCTCTCCGTGGCAGCGGATCCAGGAGGGCTCCTTGGTTTACCGAGGAACTCCGGGAGATGAAGCGCCTAAAGAGATACCTAGAGCGACGATGGAGGGCTAGTAAGGCTGAATCTGACCGGACACTTTTAAGAACTTGCATTAAGTCTTACTTAGTGGCGATACGGGCGGCAAAATGTTCATATTTTTCCGCCCGTATTGCGTCCGTATTGCATCTGCCGACTCCCGCCCAGCCGCCCTGTTTAGGGTAACACGCTCCCTTCTTGCAAAGGAGGGGGGTGAAGAGCCCTTGCAGGGCAGAGCTGAGGAATTTTCTCAGTTTCTGGCGGACAAAGTCACTCAGATTCGGACAGACCTGGACTCCATTTGGACAGGGCAGGCCGAGATGACAGGGGCGAGTCTTAGTCCTATTATTTGGGAGGAGTTTGAGCCTATCACTCCTGAGGATGTGGACAAGGCCATAGGAGCGATGAGCGCCTCCACTTGTTTATTGGACCCGTGCCCCTCCTGGCTGGTTTCGGCTAGCAGGGAGGTGACACGCGGCTGGCTCCAGGCTGTTGTGATCGCATCTTTGAGAGAGGGGTCCATCCCGCAGCCTTTAAAAGCTGCGTTGGTGAGGCCCCTCCTCAAGAAGCCTTCCCTGGACCCAGTGGATTTAAAGAACTTCCGTCCAGTCTCCAACTTACCCTTTGTGGGTAAAGTTGTTGAGAAAGTGGTGTCGCTCCAACTCCTGCGGTTATTGGAGGATACTGATTATCTAGATCCCTTTTAATCGGGTTTCAGGCGCAGCTACAGTACAGAGACTGCTTTGGTCACTCTGATGGATGATCTCTGGCGAGCCCGAGATGGAGGTCACTCCTCTATCTTGGTGTTACTTGACCTCTCAGCGGCTTTCGATACCATCGACCATGGTATCCTTCTGCATCATCTTGGGGAGGTGGGAGTGGGGGGCACCGTCATTCGGTGGTTCTCCTCCTTCCTCTCCGACAGGACGCAGTCGGTGTTGACAGGAGGGCAGAGGTCAGCCCCTAGGCCCCTGGTTTGCGGGGTGCCACAGGGTTCGGTCCTCTCGCCCATCCTGTTCAACATTTACATGAAACCGCTGGGTGAGATCATCCGACGACACGGGGTGAGGTATCAACAATACGCTGACGATACCCAGTTGTACATCTCCACTCCGTGTCAGTTCAGTGAAGCAGTTAATGTAATGTGCCGCTGCCTGGACGATGTGAGGGTCTGGATGGGAGTGAATAGACTCAGGCTCAATCCAGACAAGACTGAGTGGCTCTGGATATTGCCCCCCAAGGACTATGTCGACTGTCCCTCCTTGGTTCTCGGGGGAGAAAAATTGAATCCCTTAATACAGTTTCGCAATTTGGGTGTCCTCCTAGATCCACAGCTTAAATTGGAGCAACATCTTTCAGCTGTGGCTAGGGGGACCTTTGCACAGATCCACCTTGTGCACCAGTTGCGACCCTACTTGGAGAGGGAGGCTTTACTCACAGTCACTCATGCCCTTGTCACCTCATGGCTTGACTACTGTAACGGGCTCTACATGGGGCTATCCTCAAAGAGCATCCGGAGACTACAATTGGTACAGAATGCAGCTGCGCGAGCTGTGGTGGGTGTACCGAGATACACCCACGTAACACCCATCCTCCACCAGCTGCATTGGCTGCCCATTAGTCTCCGGTCGCAATTCAAGGTGTTGGTTTTGACCTTTAAAGCCCTACATGGCTCAGGGCCAGGTTACCTTCGGGACCGCATCCTGCCACATGCCTCCCTACGACCAGTTAGGTCCCACAGAGAGGGCCTCCTCCAGGTCCCGTCTGCCAAACAATGCCGGCTGGTGTGCCCACGGGGGAGGGCTTTTTCTGTGGGAGCCCCATCTCTCTGGAACCAACTCCCGCCAGAGATCCGGACTATCCCCACCCTACTGGCTTTCCGCAAGGCAGTAAAAACATGGCTCTTCCGGCAGGCGGGGTGAAGAGACGACTCCCCCATGTATGAATGGTTTCTTTTTAAATTGTAATATGATGTTTTTAGATGCTATTTTAATGTGTAGTTCTAATCTCTGCTGTAAGCCGCCCTGAGTCCTACGGGATTGGGCGGCCTATAAGAACTCTTAATAAATAAATAAATAAATAAGCAATTTTTTAATCAACATACCTCTAATGAGCTAGTTTATAAAATGTGTCCAAAATTGGGGATCCATGACTCTCTTGGGATTGAAATTTGGCAAAGTTGTGGCTGCTTCAGTACTGCCGTGCTGCTTCAGTCATGTGATCATCTTTTTCAATGCTCCCTGCAAAAAAGGAGGCCCTGCTCTTTTGTCTGTCAGTGGTCATTCCATTAAATTGTTAAGATATTCATGAACTGGGAGAGCCAATGGTAACAAGGTCAGCCAATGAATAGACATAGCAACTGAGTCAGCCAATGGGAGCTAATCACTTCTGAGTCTGTGCAGAGTATCGAAACTAGAACTTAAGCTTAAGGCTGGGCGTGGCTCCAGTCCACTCTGCTCTCTTGTCCACTCTGCACTCTCCTCTCTGTACTCTTTTCTGAAATGAAACTAACTCTCCTGCTTGTGTTTACTTGAAGAAATAATCTGCTAATGGTATTGTAAATTCATCTGTTATTATGTTTATAAAGAAGTTATTGAATCCAGCTGAATCAGTCATCTGTGTGTGGTTCTGGTTTTGATTTTGCAACAAACTTTAATATAAATATCTTTGAAATGATGATCCAATGGGTCAAGGGTTGTCTAATAGTCATTAACATCTTTCTTGCAGCAAGATCACATTATCTGATTTGCACTCATGCCTATTTGTCTTGTCTGTGGAAAAGTGTTCACCTAGAACAGTGATGGCTAACCTTTTCATCGCTGTGTGCAAAAGGCGCGTGCACCCCCATAATGCAATGTGCGTGCAACACCCCCCGCCCCACGCATGTGCACACAACCCCCCGCATGCACCCCACACATGTGCCCTCTCCCCCTGCGCTCCCCCACCCCTGCACATGCGCCCGTGACAGCCCGCATGCACCCCACCCCCACACATGTGCGTGCAGCCCTGCACATGTGCCCATGACACCCCGCATGCACCCCACCCCCCCACATGTGCGTGCAGCCCTGCACATGTGTCCGTGACCCCCTGCGCTCCCCCTGCACATGCGCATGTGTCTCCCACATGCGCCCCCCACATATGCATGGCAGAGACCAAAAAACCAGCTGGCCGACGGGAGGTGCGTGCTCATGTGCAGTGGAGCTGAGCTGGGGTGATGGCTCGCGTGCCCACAGAGAGAGCTCTGCATGCCACCTGTGCCATAGGTTCGCAATCACGGGCCTAGGAGATCTTATACACTGTGCAAGAATAGAAAAAGAGTTACCTGCTTTCTTTTGTTATAATTTGCCTCCCTAGGGGGCAGAAAGACTCCCATGCTGTCCTCCAAGAGACAGAAATTAGAAAATGTTAAATTGCACACTCCCTTTAGCTACACTGTGAACTTTGCCTTCTTGGCTTCCTGAGAAAGAGATACAGATTTAGGGTAATTTAATAAACAGTGCAATCTCCCCTCCTTTTTTTTAATTTCTGAGAGGCTTTATTACATGTACAAGGTTGACTGGTTTGTTTTATTTGGTTTTACAATAATAGGGTATCTTATTAAACAGGCAAGATTTGGTATCAGAGGGGGGGAAAGAGAGGCAGGGAAAGAGAGAGAGAATGTTAATAATGCATTAGTAATAATTGCAGATAAAAGTTCATCTCTGTAACAGATTTTGGGAGGGGATTACAGAAATAACCTGATATGAACCTCATCCTGGAATAATTATAGTTCACAGTGGTATCTTTGGATATCTGAAGTTTTATTTTAACCTGTAAGCCCATTGCTTGAACAACAAAGGAGAGGTTGGGTCAGTTTTGCAACAATGCTATTTTCACAGCAAGAACAATGATGTCAATTACCAGGCTGTCTTTTGTCAGTTGTATCAATTTCAGAGACTTGACTACAGATTTGGGCTGATATGCAATCTCTTTTTTAGCTAGAATAAGCTAATGCTGTGACTAATCGGGAGTGAATCTCATACAATACCAGGGTTGTGAATTTTCTCTCCAATGTGCTAATCACCATGTCACATTTTCAAAGCTCATTGGTCTATGGTTGTGCTCACCCAACCTGCTTAGGGCTGATCTGCAGCAACAGGTTGCCTCAACAACAAGGCGGGCTTGTAAAGTTTATGGAGATCAGGAATACATAATGTCTTCTGTCCACACCCAACCTAATTGGAAGACAATGTCTGCTTAACTTTCCCTGCAATGCATCAAAAAACAGAGTTTCTAACTTGTGCTGGCATCTTGGAGGTGCAGGGTGGCTATCTGGTTTACCTGCTGTACTTCATTTCATGGTGTAAAAATTCCTCCACTCCTTGAGATAATTGCACAATGTTTTGGAATCATATAAGCATGTATGCGTCTTTTCAAGTTCTCCGATTTGAATTTAGTGAATTTTCCTTAAGTATTTCAGAATGACTATGTTCTGGATAGCTTTTCTTCCTGGATTTATTATCACAGCCTTCTGTATGCTGACTTATGGACTGAGTTATGGACTTATGGACTGGAGGCTAAAACATATGATGAACGGTTGCAGGAACTGGCCATAGCTAGTCTAGTGAAGAGAAGGATCCGGGGACACATGATAGCAGTATTCCAATATTTGAGGGGCTGCCACAGAGAGGAGGGGGGCAAGCTATTTTCCAAAGCATCTGAAGGCCAGACAAGGAATAATGGATGGAAACTGAACAAGGAGAGTGTTATGTATTGAACATATATAGTTGTGTTAAGCCCAGCTAAAGTGAAACTAACCTTTAGATGACCCTAACTGTTAACTTCAACTGTTTTGGAGGGGAACTTAGAACATTCATATTTGGGCGGGCTCTTTCTAGTATTATGATTGGTTAAGGCCAGTAGTGGGTTCTAAAACCCTTTACTACCGGTTTGTGCAGAAGCGTCCCGGGCAGGTGGGTGGAGCCTCCCACTGCCAGCGCTACCGGTTCTAAGAACCAGTCCGAACCGGGAGCAACCCACCGCTGGTTAAGGCCCTGTGTGCCCAGAGTATAAATTACAGGGATATGCCTGTTGTTCCTTAGTTCAGTTTGAGTCAATAAATGCTGTTGTATCTATGCTGGTCTGTTCTTGCCTATTGCAGCCCACTACACAATAGAGAGATTCAAGGAATCTGGAAACAAGGAGAAATTTTCTGACAGTGGGAGCAATCAACCAATGGAACAGCTTGCATTCAGAAATTGCAGGAGCTTCATCACTGGAAGCTTTTAAGAAGAGACTGGACTGCCATCTGTCAGAAATAACCAAGTAACCAAGGAAGAAAACCCATTAGAATGCATATGGGTCAACATAAAAGAAAAAAAGAACAACACAACAATAGGAGTTTACTACAGACCACCAAACCAAACAGAAACAATGGACACCCTTTTTACCAACCAGCTAAAGAACATATGCAAGAAAAACAACATTGTAATAATGGGAGACTTCAACTACCCGGACATCAACTGGAAAACCAACTCAGCACCAAGTGAGAAATCTAACAGATTCCTAACCAGCCTAGCCGACAACTTCATTGTCCAAAAAGTGGAGGAGGGAACTAGAGGGGCAGCCATACTGGATCTAATACTTACAAACAGAGAAGAAACAATAGAAGGAGTCGAAGCTGCGGGAACACTGGGCGAGAGTGACCACGTAATACTAAAATTCACCATAACGCAAACACAAATAACTGAACATAACGACACCTATATCCCAGACTTTAAAAAAGCTGACTTCAATAAACTCAGAGAAAACCTGGGAAAGATCTCTTGGATGGAAGTACTAAAGGGTAAAACAACTCAAGAAGCCTGGGAGATCCTGAAAAACACGATCATAAAAGCCCAGAACACCACAATACCGATGAGGAAGAAAAACAAGAAATCCAAAAGGAAACCAGCATGGCTAAACAAAAATCTCACCGATAAACTGAATGAAAAAAAAGATAAATACAAAAAATGGAAAGAGGGGCACATAACCAAGGCAGAGTACCAACAGACAGCCAGAATCTGTAAAGAAACAATCAGGACAGCAAAGGCCCAGAATGAACACAGACTCGCAACAAAAGTCAAAGACAACAAAAAAAGCTTCTTCCAACACATTAACAACAAGAAAAAAATCAAAGAAACAGTTGGTCCACTAAAGAGAGAAGACGGCAAAGAAGTAACAGGCAACACAGACAAAGCAGAGCTACTGAACACATTCTTCGCATCAGTCTTCACACAAAAGGAAGCTGCAGCTCAACTACCCAGCAACACAAATATAAAAAACAGATTCGAAGCAAGACTCAACCTAAGCAAAAATACAGTAAGAGATCACCTATCTGAACTTAACGAATACAAAGCACCAGGACCAGACAGATTACATCCCAGAGTCCTAAAGGAACTGGCAGAAGTCATTTCAGAACCACTGCACCACATCTTCCACAAATCCTGGAACACAGGGGAACTACCTGAGGACTGGAAAAGAGCTGACATGGTCCCCATCTTCAAAAAAGGTAAAAAAACAGACCCAGGAAACTACAGACCAATCAGCCTAACATCAATACCTGGGAAAATACTGGAAAAAATAATTAAAAACCAGATCTCCCATCATCTAAAAACAAACCAAGTAATAACCAACAGCCAACATGGATTTGTTAAGAACAAGTCATGCCAAACCAACCTCATTTCATTCTTCAACACTGTGACCAAATCAGTAGACCAGCGTAATGCAGTAGACATAATATACCTGGACTTTAGCAAAGCATTTGACAAAGTAGACCACAACCTACTCCTTCATAAGCTAGAAAAAAGCGGGATAGACAGCTACACAACCAGATGGATTAACAATTGGCTGACCAACCGTACCCAGCGAGTAGTCCTCAATGGCTCTAAGTCCACATGGAGAGAAGTAAGCAGTGGGGTACCACAAGGTTCCGTCCTAGGCCCAGTACTCTTCAATATCTTTATAAATGACCTAGATGAGGGAATAGCAGGAGAACTAACCAAATTTGCAGATAGCAATAGCACTTAGACTTATATACCGCTTCATAGTGCTTTACAGCCCTCTCTAAGCGGTTTACAGAGTTCAGCATATTGCCCCCAACAATCTGGGTCCTCATTTTACCCACCTCAGAAGGATGGAAGGCTGAGTCAACCTTGAGCCGGTGAGATTTGAACAGCTGAACTGCTGAACTAGCAGTAGCCTGCAGTGCTGCATTTAACCACTGCACCAACTCGGCTCTTAAATGACACCAAGCTGGCGGGAGTAGCAAACACCCCAGACGACAGACTCAAAATCCAGAGGGACCTCGACAGACTCGAACACTGGGCCCAAACCAATAAAATGAAACTTAACACAGAGAAAAGTAAAATTCTGCACCTAGGCAAGAAGAATCAAAAATACACATACAAACTGGGCGAAACCACACTCAATAGCAGCGATTGCGAAAGGGATCTTGGAGTCCTGGTAGACAGCCAACTAAATATGAGCCAGCAGTGTGCAGCAGCAGCCAAAAAGGCCAACACAGTCCTGAGCTGCATAAATAGAGGGATACAATCAAGGACCAGAGAGGTACTAGTACCACTCTATAAAGCCTTGGTCAGACCACACCTAGAGTACTGCATCCAGTTTTGGTCACCACATTACAAAAAAGACATTGAAACTCTAGAGAAAGTGCAGAAGAGAGCAACCAGGATGATAAAGGGTCTGGAAAATAAAACAAACCAAGAGCGGTTGCAGGAACTGAGCTTGGCCAGTCTAGCGAAGAGAAGGACCAGGGGTGACATGATAGCAGTGTTTCAATACTTGAGGGGATGCCACAGAGAGGAGGGGGTCAGGCTGTTCTCTATGGCACCAGAAAGCCAAACAAGGAATAACGGATGGAAGCTGACCAAGGAGAGATTCAACCTGGAAGTGAGGAGAAACTTTCTGACAGTGAGAGCGATCAACCAATGGAACAGCTTGCCAGCAGAGGTCGTGAGAGCCCCAACACTTGCGACCTTCAAGGAGAGACTGGACTGCCATCTGTCTCAAATGGTGTAGGAACTCCTGCTTGAGCAGGGGGTTGGACTAGATGACCTACAAGGTCCCTTCCAACTCTAATAATAAATCTAAATCTTAAAAAAATGGTGTAGGGTCTCCTGCTTGGGCGGGGGGTTGGACTAGATGACCTACAAGGTCCCTTCCAACTCTGTTAATTTGTTATCTGTTATCTGAGTTTGTTCTGCTGGTATGTGATGATTGTAAAAGTGGCTAATGGCAGATTGGTTTGTTATAAAGCAAAAAAGCACTATTAGATACCGGTAGTTATTCATCTGGCAAAAAAAAGTGTTGAGGAATATATTGGGCAGTCTTTGTTCAACTTATATTTCCATTTGGCGTGTCTGTAAGGCAAATGACAATATTTTAAATCCTCCTTCCTCCATAGAATTGGATTAATAATGCCTGTCTATTTGAAATTTTATTGACCTTTGCAGGAATAATTATGAATTTGCAATGGACAGAATATCCTCCTCTTTGATTACATGTAATGGGCTTGAGCAGATGGATTCAGAAAAGGTTGACTTTCCAAATATGAACTAAACTAAAAATGAATTCCACTGAATGTAAAAATGGAAGGTGACTGAAAAAGTAGGTTTAGAAATAGAGTGGATTCTTACTTGATCAACTAGACCAAGTTGATTTCTGAAATATATATTATTTCTCAGAACTTTAAGCCTGCTTTTGGAATAGTTGTGGAAATATTAATTGCTAATGAAAACTCAGTGAAGAAATTACCTAAAGGTTTTATGAACTACTCTCATTATGATTGTGGATTTTTCTCTACCTTCATAGATTTTTGATTCTTTCCCCTTGAAGCAATTGTTAGCGTGCCTTTTATTTAGTATCAAGCAACATTATTTAGTATCTTAGCCTCCCTTTTCTTTTCAGATCATAGACTGTGAAATTTTCTTTTTGATTAAAACAAATAAACAAATGCTAAAAAGGGCAGCCAAAAGCTATTTTGTACATGGTGTGCTTTTCTTCCCAACTACATTGGATTTTATTTTCAATGCATTTACTGTTTTCTTGGTATTTTTAAAGAATGCTTTAAAATAATTTTACTAGTTTTGAATGTTTTTGTCAACTTGGTATCCAGACTTCTCAGTTACTTGTTGGATTGAAAATAAAATAATAACTTTGCCAGAAATTAAAGTGTACATATAATGCAATCTATGCATTGGCTAAGGGATTCTTGTCCAGAAGTCTTCACTATTTAATCTTCTTGGAATGACTCCATTCCTCTGGCCTTGTCACTGATGCTCATTCTGTTCCCCTTCTCTTGGGTCTAGAGGTACAAGGACATCCAACCTGCATACAATTTTTTTTAGGTAAACAGTATAAAAACTGCATATTTTATGATTATATTTATATAAAACATATCTTGAGGTAAAATGCAAATGAAACTGACCTCTGCAAAAAGAAATATGGAAATTAAATTTAGGGTATTTTTTTCATTATTTGAAGACTGATGTCAAAAATTAGATAGATAGATAGATAGATAGATAGATAGATAGAGAGAGAGAGAGAGAGAGAGAGAGAGAGAGAGAGAGAGAGAGAGAGAGAGAGAGAGAGAGAGAGAGAGAGAGATAAAGAAGGAAGGAAGGAAGGAAAGAAGGAAGGAAGGAAGGAAGGAAGGAAGGAAGGAAGGAAGGAAGGAAGGAAAGAAGGAAGGAAGGAAGGAAGGAAAAGAAGGAAGGAAGGAAGGAAGGACAAAAGAAAGAAAGAAAGAATGAATGAAAGAAAGAAAGAAAGAAAGAGGGAGGGAGGGAGGGAGGGAGGGAAGAATGATTGCAGAATTGTAAAAAAAAAAATAGAAAATAGATTACTTTCCTAACATATGATGTGTACTTTAGGAAAAAGATGCAGAATATGTTTTGAACAAGGGAAAAAATTACTGAGATGTGCAGAGTTATGCTTAGGAAAATGGATGCTTGGCAAAATCATGAGGTAAAAAATGCTGCAGATGAGGGAAATGTCTATAAAAGAATAGGCTGCATAAAATGAGGATAAGAAAACCATATTGCATAAGAGAGAGAGAAAACAATTAAAAATTTAAAAGGCAGAGAAAATTGCCCATTAGTTTTGATCGGACTACAAATTGTTCTGACAGAAAGAGAAAACAGCTAAACAAGAAACATCTGGCAGACTGAATGGAATTAAAAACAAATACGATACAGGATGAAAATGAAGTGAGGAAATGGAGGAATTAGTACTTAATCTAATCTCTCTCTCTCTCTCTCTCTCTCTCTCTCTCTCTCTCTCTCTCTCTCTCTCTCTCTCTCTCTCTCTCTCTCTCTCATCTATCTATCTATCTATCTATCTATCTATCTATCTATCTATCTATCTATCTATCTATCTATCTATCTATCTATCTATCTATCTATCTATCTATCTATCTACCTATTGTCTGTCTATCATCTAATCTATCTATCTCTATCTATCTATCTATCTATCTATCTATCGATCGATCGATCGATCGATCGATCGATCGATCTATCTATCTATCTATCTATCTATCTATCTCTATCTCTATGTCTGTCTGTCTGTCTGTCTGTCTGTCTGTCTGTCTGTCTGTCTGTCTGTCTGTCTGTCTATCTATCTATCTATCTATCTATCTATCTATCTATCTATCTATCTATCTATCTATCTATCTCTATCTCTATCTCTATCTCTATCTCTATCTCTATCTCTATCTCTATCTATCTATCTATCTATCTATCTATCTATCTATCTATCTATCTATCTATCTATCTATCTATCTATCTATCTATCTATCTATCTATCTAATTACAAAGGATGTAATTGAGATGAATACCATAAAGAATTAAGAACTAAGAAAGAATAGACAAAAAGGAAACAATAGATGTTGAGAAAAGTAAGGCATTGGTGTAAATGAAGTATCTGCAGAAATATTAAATTATAGGTGTAGTTTGCTCAAAGAGTGGCTGTGCAATTGTTTAATATATGTGCAAAAATTGCATCTGTGCCTGATGATTGGGAGAATGTTGTTATAGCCCCTCCAGTGAAAGGAAAAGATAGCAAGGATGAAGACAAACACTGCAGAGGATTAGATTATTAGGTGTGCCTGAGAAAGTGTTTGGCAGAATTCTGGCTGAAAAGGTACAAGAGTTGATATCAGCCAAAATTTAGAAAATGCAGCCCTTCCTTTGGCTAGGCTTTTGCTTTACAGCTGTCATTAAAAAAATGTATGACTAGGAGAAGAACGGTTATTGTATGTTCTCTGATATAGGCAAAGCATAAAATAAAATGAACAGATTTCATAAATAATAAATAAATATTTATGTATTCCCCATTTTTATTATTTTTAATAAACAACTCAAGGTGGCAAACATATCCAATACACCTTCCTATTTTACAACAACAACAACAACAACAACAACAACAACAACAACAACAACAACCCTGTGAGGTGAATGGGATTGAGAGAGAATGACTGGCTCAAGATCATCCAGCCGGCTTTCATGTCTAAGGCAGCGCTAGAATTCACAGTCGCCTGGTTTCTAGCTTGGTGTCTTAACCCCTAAAACAAACTGGCTCTCATAATGTTTTGCATGAATATAGATCTGAATGTTGGTTTCTAAATGCAATAAGAGTAATATACCTGGGAATAAAGCTTGCATAAGAATAAATGTAAATAGCAATAGCAAAAACTCTTATATACTGCTTCATAGTGCTTTACAGCCTTCTCTAAGTGATTTACAGAGTGAGCACATTGCCCCCAGCAATCTGGGTCTTCCTTTTACTGACCTCGGAAGGATGGAAGGCTGAGTCAACCTTGAGCTGGTGAGACTCGAACTGCCGAATTGCTGGCAGTTGGCAGTCAGCAGAATTAGTCTGCAATACTGCATTCTAACCACTGCGCCACCACAGTTCTTTAAGCTAAATGAATAGTTCAGCTGAGTGAGGAATAAAACAAAGATAGGTCATGAAAACTTGATTGCTAGTATTTATGGCACATGTGGTGATGTTAAAGGTGGATAGATTATGGATATGAATGTGTTTGTACTCTGCACCTGGTGATTCTACAGTGTTGGAGGAGAATCCAAATGATGTGCAATGCATGGTCAATTAAATGATGTAACAAAATATGGCACTGAAAAAAATAAAAATGGAGTGAACAATAGCAAGAAAAATGGAGTGAACAATTTCAATTTATACATAAATGGCCAAAACAGCAGGTGAATGAATTTGTGTACCTTGGTAAAGTATTTACTAAAGACAGGAAAATAGATGGAGAAAATAAGGTTTGCAAATGCTGGTACAAAGGTAGTAAGTAGTATGTGGTCTGTTTTGAGGAATAAAAGTTATAAGAAGCTAAATGGATCTTCCTAACAGCATCTTTCTGGCCACTTTGTTATAGGGAAATGAAAGTGGGCATATCAGAAAAAGTATATTAAATAAGTCGAAAGAGGAAAGTATTACTTAAAAATCATATGTGGTGAAACAAGAAGAAAGGATCAAAAATGGATGATTGCCGAATACCGTATTTTTCGGAGTATAAGACGCACCAGAGTATAAGACGCACCTTAGTTTTTGGGGAGGAAAATCGGGGAAAACAATCTGCCTACTAGGTATTCATCTGGCTAGCATCCTTAGTCTGGTCAGCTTCAGCACATTATTTTATCCCCTGGTTAGGACTTTAAAAAACCTTCTTCTGAGAGAGTAACAATGAAAGAGCCTGCAAGCCAGTAAGAGCTGGGAAGATAGTTAGCACCTGGTTAGGGCTAGAAAAAAACTTATTCGGAGCAGCTTCAGCACATTATTTTATCCCCTGGTTAGGACTTAAAAAAACCTTCTTCTGAGAGAGTAACAATGAAAGAGCCTGCAAGCCGGTAAGAGCTGGGAAGATCGTTAGCACCTGGTTAGGGCTAGAAAAAAACTTATTCGGAGCAAGTAGAGCAATGAAAAAAAATTCTGCAAAGACTTAGGGCTGGAAAAACATTCTTTGGATAGAGTAACAATGAAAAAGCCTGCAAGGTAAGAGCTGGGAAGATCTGTTAGCACCTAGTTAGGGCTGGAAAAAAAAGTTACATTCGAAGTATAAGACGCACCCAAATTTACAGCCACTTTTAGGGAGGAAAAAGGTGCGTCTTATACTCCGAAAAATACGGTATATGGAGGTATGTGGATTGAATTCGAAAGTGAATGAAAAAACCTTCTTCTGAGAGAGTAACAATGAAAGAGCCTGCAAGCCAGTAAGAGCTGGGAAGATAGTTAGCACCTGGTTAGGGCTAGAAAAAAACTTATTCGGAGCAGCTTCAGCACATTATTTTATCCCCTGGTTAGGACTTAAAAAAACCTTCTTCTGAGAGAGTAACAATGAAAGAGCCTGCAAGCCGGTAAGATAGTAAGATAGTAATATGTTGAGGTGGCTTGGTCATATGGGAAGATGAATAATGTTTCAATCAAACGAGACTGCATTGATAGAAACAGAAAGGCCAATCAATTGTGGTTGGATGGAGGTGGCGAGTTCCTCAAAAACAGAGCAGTAGGCAGCTAAAGAACAAAAGGCTATATAGCAGTGATGGAAGTTTGCACGTGCGCACTGCCCACACCCATAATGCAATGCCCCTCCCGCACGTCCTGCTCCCTGCACATGTGCGTATGTCCCCCCGTGCATGCACATGCGACCCCCCTGTTTTGGCCTCACATCCCAAAACAGCGGTGGGAGGGGGGGAAGTCTCCCATCCCCAAACGGAGCTGGGAGGGGGGAAAGCCTCCTTTCCCCAAACGGAGCTGGGAGGGGGGGGAAAGCTTCCCTTCCCCAAATGGAGCTGGGGGGAAAGCCTCCTTTCCCCAAACGGAGCTGGGAGGGGGGAAAAGCTTCCTTTCCCCAAATGGAGCTGGGGGGGGGGAAAGCCTCCTTTCCCAAATGGAGCTGGGAGGGGGGAAAAGCCTCCTTTCCCCAAACGGAGCTGGAAGGGGGAAAAAGCCTTGTGTGCCCAAACAGCGCTGGGGTGGAATCTCCAGAGATCTGGGAAGGCATGGGCCACAGAAAGTGAGGATAAAGCATGTAGGTGTCTGACCCAAAAATCAGCTGGCCGGCAGGAGGCATGCACACCAGTAGTGGGTTCCTACCGGTGCGGTCCACTCTACCGCACCGGTAGCGGCCCGCTGGTGATGTCACAGGCCCGGTGCAGTCGGTTGCCGGTGCCTGGGCGCCGCCATGTTTTTTTTTTTGAATATTTTTTGAATTTTTCGAGGGTTTTTCTTCTGCGCATGCGCAGAAGCCGAATTTCAGGCACTGCGCATGTGCCTACATCTTGTTTCCGCCCACTCACTCACTCCTCACCGCCTAAGCTGCCTTCCCAGTTCCCACGTGGTGCCTGCCCTGCGCCACAACTGAGCTGCCTTCTCCTGCCTACAGGTAAGTCGCGGTCGTGCTAGGGCCCCCCCACCCCATCCCTGGAGCTTGCTGGAGCCCACCCCCACCCCCCGCCTCTCCTTGCCGCTCCGCCTTGAGTAGGGGCCAAGACTCCGGTAGAAGGTTTTATTTCTCTCCCTTCTGGCTGGCTAGCTTCTCTCCGCCGTTCAGCTAAGGACTCCCGACCTGCCATCCCATGTGAGTGGTTCCACGCCCTCCGCAAAACTCCCCCGTGGGATTTCCCACCGGCGGGCAAACTCTAAGTCATGGGGGGGCAGACGGCATGGACGCACCCTTCGAAGATGGAAGCTGGGACTGTTTTCTGCTGCCAGCCAGCGGCCAGTTTATAAAGCACCGCAACCGCCCCTTTCCGATCCATCTATGCCCCAACCTGAAATTTAGGCAGCTTTTCGGCCTGAAAAGAGGGCAAAAAGCGTTGCGACTGGCCCGGGCGCCGCCTCTCTTGGCAGTGGCAGCAGCAGGAGGAGGAGCCGGCAAGCCAGGTCGCTTTGCATGAGGAGGAGGACGCTGGCTTTGGAAGGGGTCCCTTCAGGGGTGAAATCCTCCCGGTTCGCCCGGGCCAGTCCTTCGGCGTATAGCCGATGGAACTGGCGGCGGTCGTGGCGCGGAGCTTCTCCCGCCCGCTTTCCCGGCCCGGCTGAACACCGCCATTCCGGTTATTTTTCCCTCTATACATGCGCGCGCATGCACAGAGAGAAAAATAACCCGAATGATTATGGTCAGCCGGGCCGGGAAAGTGGGCGGGAGAAGCTCCGCGACCGCCGCCAGTTCCATCGGCTATACGCCGAAGGACTGGCCCGGGCGAACCGGGAGGATTTCACCCCTGGGTCCCTTCCACGCTGGTGCTCGGGGGGCGCAGGTTCCCTGGCGGCTTTGCGCTTCCAAAAGCAGCAGCCGCAGTGTCTTTAAATCACCCAGGGCGCTCAGTGCCGCCCCCGCCCCCGCCCCAGAGCAGTAGCGGGCAGTCCTTGATTTAAAGAGGCCAGGAATGAGGGGGAATGGCTCATCTGGAGCAGCTCTCTCGTACCTGGGGGCAGCAGGGACAAGCCACTGCCTCAGCTGCAGGGGAGCAGCTCCAGATGAGCCATTCTCCCCCTCACCCTGCCCGAACATACAGCTGCCTCTCGCCCGCCCTGCTCCCTCGCACCCGGGGGCAGCAGGGATAAACAGCAGGGGAGCAGTTCCAGACGAAGCCGTATTCTTCCAAAGACGCTGTAGGTGCTGGGGCGAAGGGCTGGGGGTGGAGAGGAAGCCAGAGATGCTCGCTTATCTTACCGCCGCTTGTGCTTTTCTGGCGTGGGAGGAGTGGGGGGGGATGGGACTGGGGATATGGAACTACCCCGGTGGCAGGGAAGGCAAGGAAAGGATTATTTAGGAAAGGGGGAAGGGAAGGGAGGCCCTAACTCTGGAGCTTTCCTGCCCCAGCAGTCCAGAGCGAACGAGCGATCCGGCAGGAGCTCCCCCTGTGCCGCTGGGGCTCCCGTGGCTGCCGCAGCTGCTGGCCCACCTGGCCGGGGTGGTGCTGGCTGCAGGCGAGGGGCTTGGAGGGCGGGGGGAACGCCTGCAGGCGAAGAGGGGTCCCCGGGCGCCTCTGGGCTCCACTTGCCTTGCGGGGAGAGTGCGCAGTTCCCATCATCACCCGTTCTGCCTTTCCTGAATTGGAGTCCAGCTCAGCCTTGCGATTCTCTCCCCCTCTCCTGGATAAACCTGGGGGGGGGCTCCTCTCCCCTTCTTGCTTCGTTTGGAGCAGGGGTCTCCAACTTTGGCAGCTTTAAGACTTGTGGACTTCAACTCCCAGAATTCCTTAGCCAGCAAAGCTGGCTGAGGAATTCTGGGAGTTGAAGTCCACAAGTCTTAAAGTGGCCAAGGTTGGAGACCCCTGGTTTGGAGGGAAGATCCTGCAAATATTGGCTGTCAAAATTACCTAATGATTGGGGGAAGGAAAAAGGAAGGAGTTGAAAAGAAAAGGAAGGTGGGAGAAAGGGAAAGAAGGAAAAAGAAAGATGAAGGAGGGAGGGAGCAGATGAAAAGAAGGAAGGTGGGAGAAAGGAAAAGAAGGAAAAAGAGGAAGGAAGGAAGGAGATGAAAAGAAAAGGAAGGTGGGAGAAAGGAAAATAAGGAAAAAGGAAGGAGGTGAAAAGAAAAGGAGGTGGGAGAAAGGGAAAGAAGGAAAAAGAAAGATGAAGGAAGGAAGGAGGGAGGGAGCAGATGAAAAGAGGGAAGGTGGGAGAAAGGAAAAGAAGGAAAAAGAGGAAGGAAGGAAGGAGATGAAAAGAAAAGGAAGGTGGGAGAAAGGAAAAGAAGGAAAAAGGAAGGAGGTGAAAAGAAAAGGAAGGTGGGAGAAAGGGAAAGAAGGAAAAAGAGGAAGGAAGGAAGGAGATGAAAAGAAAAGGAAGGTGGGAGAAAGGAAAAGAAGGAAAAAGGAAGGAAGGAAAGGAAGGAAGGCTGGCAATGGGGGTGCAATTGTTTCTTTTAGGGAGCACAACTGGCTGGAAGTTGTAGTAAGATATCAGTTTAATGGACTAATGGGGAGAAGACTTGTCTGTTAAAACAAAATGTCTGTTAAATTCAAATGGTAAGTGGGATTTTTCTTAAGTTAATTTTTCATTTTTAGCCAATGGTATAAGGGATTTTTATGCAGAAGCATAAATTCCATAGGCAGATTTTGTCTGCTGCATCTGAAGTCACTAAACTAAGGGTCTGTTAAACCAATACTCTAGAGGCATACTTGTTATTGTTATAGCTTTATTTTTTTGTAAATAATGCATCTTGCAAAAAGAAGCATATAATTCCTATTCCTATATCTTTGGTCTCAAAGATCCCCATCCAACATACAAGTGAAACAATACTTCCTGGACATCGGAACAAGAGATCTGCAGGGCAGAGAAATACTAACTTGTTTTCTGATACTTCATTATGATCTCTGCTCTCACTGCAAAAAGCAGCACATTTGCTAGCAGGAAGGTTCTCTAAAATCCTGTCATATCCATACCATCCGTAGAGAATGGGAGGGTGATACCTCCTCTCCAAGAATCTATCAACATTGTGTAGCATAAGTTACACTTTTCCACAGAGATAAACATTTGATGAAAATCTGGATTTTTAAATAAAAGAATTCCAGGAAATGGTACAGAAAATGCAACAAAAATATCCAGATCCTTCATAAATCAAAGTGTAGCAAAACTTTGAAAGAAATTTCCTTGATTTTTAAAAAGTTAAAGTGGACTCTGGGTGCGTTTTTCCAAATGCAGTAGGTAAGGTTGAATGTGTATAGTTTTAGAAGAGGTGTGTGTGTGTGTGTGTGTGTGTGTGTGTGTGTGTGTGTGTGTGTACATACACATACAGTATATATAGTAGATAATGTATATTTTTGTGTGCCTGTGTGTAATATGTATGTACACATTACATAGGATTAAATAGTATATTTTGGATGTTCAGTAGTAGTAAATAGATAGGGAAATTGTATCTCATTGAGGCCTTTGAGGCGAGGAGAGGCCAGGCACCCTAACCCTAACCCTTGACGTGAGTGACGTCAAGTTGGCCATGCCCACCCAGTCACATGACCCCCCAGTCACATGATCACCAAGCAACCCCCACCCAGTCACATGACTGCAAAGCCACTCCCACCCGGTCACATGGCCGGCAAGCCACTCCCACCCGGTCACATGGCCGGCAAGCCACACCCACAAAATAAGCCACGCCCACAGAGTGGTAGTAAAAATTTTGAGAACCCTCCACTGATGCACACATACGCAGTGGAGCTGAGCTGGTCAACGGCTCGCGTGCCTACAGAGAGGGCTCTGCCATAGGTTCGCCATCACGGCTATATAGGAAGTGGCGTATGGATATGGTGGAAATATTGCAGGAATAGAAAAACATGAAGAGGTCTAGTGAAAGATACCGGTATAGGCATGAGCCGTGATGGCTCAGTGTGCAGTATTGCAGGATAACTCTGCCCACTGCCAGCAGGTTAACTCAGCCTTCCATCCTTCTGAGATGGGTAAAATGAGGACCCAGATTTTTGGGTGGAGGGGGACAATATGCTGACTCTGTAAAATCGCTTAGAGAAAGCTGTAAAGTATTATGAAACGGTATATAAGTCTAAGTGCTATTGCTCTGCTAGGTTTAATGACATTCTTTTATTCTGGTTTCCTACATTTGATTGCTTTTGTTACTCTTTCTTACTCTTTTTAATCAGCTTTGTGCAGAAAAGGAAACAGCTTGTCAGATTTGCCCGTATGTATGTACTTACGTTGCATCGGCTCTCAGAAGATACCTCTACATGGCACGTACATGCAGCAAACCGCGATGGTTAGAAACGTGAGCTTGTGGTCACTGTGGATTCAGAGAAAAGCAACCCAGCATCTCCCCCCTCAGGAAAAAAAATGGCTGTAATTGTCTCATTAAGACTGGTTCTTGCTTACTGCAGATGCCATCTCCACCCTCCACATCAGCCAAGATCTTCTTCACTCTATGCAGCAGAATTGAATAATCAACACATTATGATGGATTAAAATAGCCCAGGGTGGCCCCAGGCGAGCAGCTTTTCTCAGGATGATTTGCTTCTTTTTGTATTACTTTCAGGAAGCACTCTCCCAGATCTCATACTGTATTTCTTTTTAACTAGACTTGAGAAAATTTATTGCTGAAGTAGGAAAAAAGTTATTTATGAAAAAAAATTTTTTTAAAAAAAAGCTAAGGCAAAGATGGCTGGGAGGGAGAGAGGAGAGAGAAGGGACGTTGGTGCTCACCTGTGAGACGTCCTTTCTCGTAGGGTGGAGCTAGCCTCCAAGGATTGGGTTAAATCAGCCCTCTAGCCAATAGGACCGAGTCTTAAAAAAGGTATAAATAGTGCCCTCTGAGATTGGCACTCCCTCTTTTAATCGAGGGTAAAAGACAGACTCAACGTGCTTTTCCAAAACAAACAGACAATTTATTAACTATGTACAAATAACCATATAGAGGCCCTGAACTATGTATAGAGGGAATGAATCCCGACCCAGAGAATTGAACAACTATGTACAGTAGCAGGAACAGAGTCCCCCAGCCAGGCCCAGATGAGGGAGGGACTTGGAGGCTAGCTCCACCCTATGAGAAAGGACGTCTCACAGGTGAGCACCAACGTCCCTTCTCCATAGTGGGTGGAGCTAGCCTCCAAGGATTGGGACATACCAAAGCTTGGCGTCCCTAGGGTGGGACTAACCGATCTGGCTGGGTGGATCCCCCCGCTGATAATACCTGCCCCAACACCCGCCGGCCAAAGTCGGCCTCCTCGGAGGCATAGGTGTCCAACTTGTAGTGCCGGATAAACGGTGTCAGGGACGACCAGGTGGCCGCTCTACAGACCTCAGTTACCGAAGCCCTAGCGTTCCATGCGGCCGTTGTGGCCGCACTACGGGTAGAGTGAGCGGTCAAACCAAGTGGCTTAGGTAAGGATAAATGTTTGTACGCTAGAGAGATGGCCGTCCGGAGCCAACGGCCGATTGTGGCTGAGGAAGCCTTGCGCCCCTGGGAAGCAGGGCAGAAAGTCACAAATAGAGTTTCTGTACGTCGAAAAGAGGACGTGCGATTTAAATAAATGTTCAGAGCGCGTTTAACGTCCAGCATGTGCCATGCCCGTTCAGAGTCAGTGGACGGGTCCTGAAAAAATGCAGGCAGGATCACCTCCTGCGCCCTATGAAAGTGCGTATTCACCTTTGGGACAAAGGCAGGGTCAAGACGTAGGACCACCCTGTCATCATGGAAGACGCAGAGGTCCTCCCTGACGGAAAGAGCGGCTAATTCTGAAATCCTTCGGGCGGAAGTGATAGCCACGAGGAACGCCACCTTGTAAGACAGGTGAGACAAGGGAACAACGTCCAGGGGCTCGAAGGGGGTCACTGTCAAGGCGGATAGTACCTTGGTAAGGTCCCATGTCGGGAATCTGTGCACGACCTGTGGACACAAGTTCGAAGCCCCTTTGAGGAACTGCTTCATGAATGGGTGAGCAGAGAGTGAATCCAGGTTGGGGCAGGACAGTACGGTAGAAAGTGCTGCCACCTGCCTGCGCAGGGTGCTAGGGGACAACCCTTTGGCGAGGCCCTGCCGTAGGAACTGGATAACGTTAATGATCGATAGATCCACAGGAGAATAGCCCACCTGGGAGCACCAAAGACAGAAGGTGCGCCAGGTGACAGAGTAAATGCGTTCCGTCGATGGCCTCCTGGAGGCCAACATGATTTTGGAAATATTGTCCGGAACTAGGCGGTGTTGCAGAGTGAGCCGCTCAAGCGCTAGGCGGTCAGTTGTAGCCAGTGCGGCTCTGGATGATGGACTGACCCCTGGGCAAGCGACCACTCTGTCGGCGGGATCCGCCAAGGAGGTGACGCGGACAGGGACATAAGGTCCGTGAACCAGGTCCTCCTTGGCCAGTGGGGGGCCAGGAGGATAATCTCCGCTCGCAGTTGCAGGACCCTCCGGATGACCTTGGGGATCAGCGGGAGGGGGGGAAAGCGTACAAGAGCCCCTGAGGCCACTGGCAGCGGAGAGCGTCCGTGAGTTCCGCGCCCGGGGTCTGGAACCTGGTGGCGAACCTGGGGAGCTTGGCGTTCTCCGGGGTGGCAAAGAGGTCCATCACCGGCAGGCCGAAAAGGTCCACCAGCCGCTGAAAGATGTCCGGGTGCAGGGACCACTCCGCCGGGTCGATGGTGTTCCGGCTCAGCCAGTCCGCGGTCGTGTTGCTCACCCCGGAGATGTGCTCCGCTGTGATGGAACGCAAGTGACGCTCTGCCCAGAGTCCTAGGGACAAGGCTTCGTTCATAAGGGCCTTGGAGATGGTCCCCCCCTGCCGATTTATGTGGGCCTTGGTGGTCACATTGTCTGTTAAGACCAGGACGTGAGCATCCCGAAGATGGTTCTGAAACTGGACCAAGGCCAACCTGACTGCTCGGAGCTCCAAAAGATTTATAGGAAGAGATTGCTCCGACCTGGACCAGGTTCCCTGGGCGACCAGGGAGTCGGAGTGGGCTCCCCAGCTCGTCGTGCTGGCGTCGGTTGTCACCGTCAGCCTCTGCGGTTCCAGATATTCGGTGCCCCTGCTTAGGGCGGGCGATGACCACCATCGAAGGGACCGTCTGACCATCACCGGAACCCGAACCTGTGCCGGGGAATTGCTTCTCTTTGCCCGCTGGAATGGGAGAAGAAACCATTGAAGGTCTCTGGAGTGCAGGTGCGCCCATGGGGCGATATGTATCGCAGAAATCATCTTCCCCAGGAGGGATGACAGCTGGTTCAAGGGAACCCTAGTTTGAGCCAGAACTTGCTGGACTAATTCCAATATGCTGTCTCTCCGTTCCTGGGACAGGTAGACCCTGCACTCCAGAGAGTCAATTATGGCCCCCAGGTGAGTGACCCTCATGGAGGGGGACAGCTGGCTCTTTCCCAAATTAACGAGAAACCCGTGGTGTTCAAGTGTGTTGAGGGTTACCTGGATGTCCTGCTGAGCCTGAGACAGGGAGGAGGACTGGATAAGTATGTCATCCAGGTAACACTGAACACGCACGGGGATAGCCCTGAGATGGGCTGTCAAGGCGGCCAGAACCTTGGTAAATACCCTTGGCGCTGACGACAGGCCGAAGGGCAACGCCTGGTATTCATAATGCACCCCTGCATAGCAAAATCTGAGGTATTGGCGATGGGATGCGTGAATTGAAATATGGAGGTAGGCCTCCGTGAGATCAATTGAGGCGAGAAAATCGCCGTGCCTAATGCCCGCCAGAATCGATTGCAGGGTGTGCATTTTGAATTTTCTGTACCTCACATATCTGTTAAGGCGTTTCAGATCGAGAATTGCTCTCCATCCCCCCGAGGATTTTGGAACCACAAATAAGATGGAATAAAATCCTTGCCCCTGCTGGTCCTCGGGCACCTGTTGGATGGCTCTAATGTCCAACAGGTGCTGGATTGCCTGATCTACGAGGACGCGTTTGGAGATGTTAGAAGACAAGGGGCAGCGTAAGAAAAACCTCGGAGGGGTGGAAAGAAATTCCAGGTCGACAGGGTTTGTAAAACCCATGCGTCATTGGTGATTTCCTCCCACCGACTGGCAAATGATGCCAGTCGACCCCCAATGGGAGGGATCGAATTGGACTCACTTGTACCGGCGGTAAGGGCGACCACCGGCTCCTCTAAAGGGCCGTTTGGAGTGCCCACCCCGGTATGGCCTGTCAGCAGCCGTCCGCTGGCGTGGAGCATACGAGCTCTGAGGAGCCGTATATTGACCCTGAGAATTGCCATACTGTCCCTGATTAGATGGATAGTTAGTTTGGTACCTATTATAGGGGGTCTCTGATGCCCTGGAACCCCTACGATAAGGGGGGGGTCTATTGGAATTTTTCTTAGTGTAAGAGGGGAGAACCTTCCTCTTGTCCTTGGTTTCCGTAGTTATACGGTCCAAGGCGGGGCCGAACAGACACTGACCTGAAATCGGGGCCGCGGCCAGCTTCCACTTATGGCGGAGATCAGCTGGCCAGCTGCGGAGCCAATGCATCCTCCTCGCCACAACGGCCTTCCCCATTGCCCTGGCCGCAAAGCGCCCCGCTTGAAGTGTCGTGTCCGACGTGAATTGGGCAGCAGCGATCAGTTTATTTATGTCCTGGTGTGCCCTGGTGTCAGCCTGCGGGATGTGGGCCTGCAGACCGTGTAACCACTTAAGGGAGGTTCGACAGAAGATCGAGGCCATTGTGGAAGCCTTAACGGCCCAGGCAGCCGACTGATGAGTCCGTTGGAGAATGGACTCCGTCCGCCGTTCCTCTGGTCGAAGCAAATCGTCCGGGTCCCCTGGAACTGGGGCGTTGGAGTAAAGCGCCAACACCGGTGGGTCAACGTCTGGAACCGGGAGGTGTTGGGCCAGCTGAGAGGAAACGTTGAAGTAATGTTTATCTGAATTGGTGGGTGCAGGTCCCGTAGCAGGAGACTGCCACTGTTTAGTGACGGCTTCCATGAAGAGCCGTGGAGTTGGTATCACCTCCGCTGGAGAAGCAGCAGCCTCGCCAAAAATTGGGTCACCCTGATCCATCGTGGCCGGAGGGTCAGTTGCGGACGGAGGAATATTAGCTGTTGCCCTTGCCTTGTGCAACAGGGACCGAAAGAGGCTGGGGTGGAAAAGGGCGGTGGACGTTGATGGTTCCGGAGCCAAGTCCTCATCATCAGACAGTTGGGGCTGGAGATGGTCATCGCCCACCTGCCTGTCGTCAATTTCGCCCTCTTCTCTCTCCATGTCCCCCAGAGGTATGGGCGAGCTGTGGAGGGAGTAGTCGTCCGCCTCCAACTCATCCGAAGACACAGGAGCCGGAATCGGAGGTGGTGAGGCAGCCCTGCGTGTGACTGGCGGTTGAGATGCCATGGCCCTGACCGCGGCCTCAATGCCCCGCTTTATTGCCGCATCCATGCGCTGCTGCACGGCGGGGTCCTCCAGTGGATCCTCGTAGGGGGTGGTGTCCCTATGCATACTGGACCGCTCGGTGGCCCTTGTGGCCCCCCACACATCACCCTCACGCAGGCATATTGAGGGATTGTCCAAGGAGACATTGCCTGGTGACGTTGAGTGCCGGGCCTTATGTCCAGGGCCCCCCTGTTGGGCACCCGCAGGAGGGTGGCTTGGGGTCCCCTGAGGGGGAGGGGTACCCTGGTGTGTGGTGCCCATAGCGCCAGAGTGGGACTTTGATGACCCTCTGGCATCCCCCTTGTCAGCTGGCTTTGATGACTTCTTTGCCTTGGGGGGTGGAGGAGCGTGCGTTGGAGACCTATCTCTGCTACTGTTGGTGGTACGTGGCAGGTGGAGGTCGTCCGATTGCTCCTCTGGAGGGCCGGGTCTGTTGGACTTTGATCTGGCCTTGCCAGACTTGCTTGTCCCGTCAGCCATGTGTTTTGACAAGTTGCCTGTCACTTTATGAATGGCCCCCAGTGACGGCTGACTGTGCTCCCTGCTCCCTGTGCTTGGCGGCAAGAAACAGTCGCGGAGAAAAGGAAACGTTTTATTATGCTGGTCCAGCGACGAGCGGCGTCTCCGCAGCCTCCCGATGCTGCCGATGATGGAGGAATGGACTGCGTGTGCGCGCGTGCCTCGCTCGCCGAGCCGGCACCCGACGGCAACAACAGCTCAGTCCCGATTGGACGCCGCCCCGGCCAATCAGAAAGCAGCAGGGCCGAAATTCAAAATGGCCACCGGTGACGTCATCGAGAGCCGAAAGAGTCAACTGCCGTTCCCGCCACTTTAGAAGGGTTTGAACGGCCTGCGGAGGAGCGTCGGCCTGACAGGAAGACTGCTTGAGCGGCCGAAGATCGAGGGAGTGAAAGGCCTAGCAGAGATAGGGATCTGCTGGAGGCGGCCAGACGAAACGCGACGAGGCGATGTCTACCGGCTATGGGAGGATCGCTCCAGCCGGAGGGAGAAAGCCGATGGCCGCCCAAGCGCCGGGCTTCTGCGGCTCGGTAAGCAACGTTTTCTGGCTTTCCCCCTGGATCAAATCAGCAGGTGTTAACGATGTGATTATTATGTGTCCTCCTCAGAGAGACAGTCATAGGCAGCTGTAGTTAGCAAGAAAACGGCCCAGGCAGCCGCCTGAGCCGTGCTCTACCCAAAAATTATTTGACAGCTGTCAGTTGGGGAGACTTAGATGGTAAATTCAGCAAGATGGAAAAAAACTCACAGAGATGAAATTCTGGATCAATAGCGGTGGAACTGGCCTCCAAGGTGGAAAAGCACAATTGCCCTTTGGCTACAGACCGAGATTAAAAGAGGGGAGTGCCAATCTCAGAGGGCACTATTTATACCTTTTTTAAGACTCGGTCCTATTGGCTAGAGGGCTGATTTAACCCAATCCTTGGAGGCTAGCTCCACCCACTATGGAGAAGGAAGAGATCTTTTTGTAACACAAGATCATCTCGGAGTGCAATAATATATCTTGCAAAGCCATGAGACCTATAGCAAGCTTACTGTTGATCAATTTTCTACACAGTTTGCTACAGTTCATAAATCAAGGTGACCATTTCCCCTCCCTCTAAGGAGAAGTTAGCCTCTTGGATACTGCTAAGGGATTAGCATCAGGCAAACTAAATTCTTTTAAATATATATGTATATCGAGAGTAGGTCATAAGTGTGAATAAATCATGTGTGAGCATAATTATGTATGTGTATATGTGTGTGTGTGTGTATGTATATGTATGTATGTATGTGTATGTATGTATGTATGTATATGTATGTATGTATGTATGTATGTATGTATGTGTGTGTGTGTGTGTGTGTGTATGTGTATATAGCAAATGTATGTGTATATATATCTTGGTTGGCCAATAGTGATTCACATTTGGAAAAATGTACGGGAAGTGGAGAAATTCACACCCTAGGGACAGTGTGCAACTCTACCATAGTGTAAACCTCCCTGATTAGATGAGTAAGAAATTCTCATCTCCCAAACTTTCCTTTCATCTGTGCCTTAACTTGCTCTGAGTTAACATGTTGGGTTCTGTTGTGCAGCAGGCTTCACATCCTGAGTCCATCAAAAGAATGTCCCATCATTTAGGATTTTCTTTTCTTTTCTTTTTTGCTGCTGAGGTTGTGTCAGTTTTCTCATTCCTTTTAATGTCCTCTGTGCTGTTGAATGGGTGATTCACGAAGACTCAAGGGCATCAGGCTGTTCTCTATAGGCAAAGAATAAAATAGAATTAGCCTGCCAGACACAGTACACAATGGACTAGACCTTGATAAGGGGATAGAATTCTCTGCTCAGAATACAGTCAGAGTAGGTAGCCCTTCAAGTCCAATAGGCTTCTTATATCATGGGGAGCTCTTCACTTAACCAATGGATGGAATAGTAATGATAAGGATTACATTTGTTTAAATACAGAGAATGAGTTAAAATTATTAAAAAAATGAGTTAGAAAGTTGGAAGAGAAATATTTAGGGCATTTAGAAATGATGGAATTTAAAAAAGAAAAGAAAATTATGAGTAAAGATACTAATTGAGGAGAGGGAAGAAAATGGTCCAAAATTAAGAGGTACAAGAGACAACGAACATTTTTGGTAGTTAAGCCATAGTGATTGATTTGGAAGAAAGTGGAAAATTAGAGATGGTTGACCCAGGCGACAAAAATAGGAGAGAAGAGGCAGCATTAACAGTAGATATACCTGATAGAATGTATTAAATATATAAGTATAGATAAAGGGAAAGAAACAAGGTTAAGAAATAGCTCCGATGTTGGGATGAAGTTAGGATTTCTGAATTACTAGTCTGCTAACCATAGAATGGATTATGATTAGTTGTGCCCAGGGAAGGTTAAGAGGGAGAAAGAGGAAGTAGAAAGGAAGGGGTGAGGGAGAGGAGGGAAGGAGGAAAGAGGTAGAGAAGGAGGAAGAAGGGAGAAGGGAGAGAGGGAGATAGAGGGAGGGGAGTAGTATGAAATATAGAAGGTAAGCAGACTGGAGATAAAAGTATAAAAGGAGCAACTAAAGAGATATGTCTATGATATTAGGGATAGAAATTTATTATGATGGATGTTTTGATGATATGGTATATGTATGCATATTTGTGTATGTTTGGTGGAAAAATAAAAAATGTTTGCAAAAAAAAGAATACAGTCAGAGTAGGTAGCCCTTCAAGTCCGATAGGCTTCTTATATCATGGGGAGCTCTTCACTTTATGACGCTTCAATATATTTTATGGAACTGGGAGAGAGAAACAAGCTATGGAAGTAGAATCATGTAAAACCTCCTAATGTAGGAGATGGCCAAACTGAGTCCGAGGGAGGGGTCAAGCACGTCATCAGTCTCAAGTCTCTTCATCCCCACAAGAGATGTAAATCCAGCCTACCTTGAATTCCACTGACTCTTATCTACCTCCAATTTGATTGGACCATCGGTAGTTCAGGTTCTTGTAGAGCAGGGGTGTCAAACTGGTGGCCCGTGGGCTGGATGTGTCATGCACAGGCCACACCCACCCCAACTCCGCGAAGGGAAAAACATCACAATACGTCACGTGACGGCAACATGACGCTGACAGTTTGACACCCATGTTGTAGAAGGTGTTAGCATGTAATAAACCTGAGTCATTTAAACTACCTTGCTTCCTGATTTCTTGTGCCTGACACCTAAGTTGACACTTGTGACGGAACATAGTGAGGAGATGATGAATCCCCAGGAAACAGGGTGTGCATCCTAGGGGAGTAAGAGGCAATGTTTAGAATGACATTAATATATATATATATATATTAAGATAGGCTAAATTGCAATTATCTTTGTTGCATAGAATGTTTGTAATTAAGATGAATGTTTTACCAAAAGATATTGTTTTTGTTCCAGATACTTCTGATACTGATGACCAATATTCTTTTTAAACAAAGGCGATGGGATATTTCTAAGTTTATCTGACAAGGGGAAAAAACCTGAAAATTAAATATAAATTGTTGCAAGATGCTTTAAAAAAAAGAGAGAGAAGGGTTGGCGTTACCAGTTTTAAAATTGTATGTTGATACTTGTACCAAGGAGGTGAATTCCCAGGAGGGAGGGGGTAAATTCCAGAGGAGTAAGAGGCAACTCAGCCCAGATATTATATTTGAGAGAAAGAGGGTGAAGACAGCCCCTTCCTGATAGTTCCCAGAGTATATTATAGATGCAGACAGTGGAGTCTTTAGTGTGGCAAGAATTTTCCTATAGGTGTGATACAATTAAAAAACTAAGCTTGAAAGATTTACCACATATCATTCTGGGTTTTGGACCTGACACACTTGTAACGGACTTTAAGAATAATTTTGAACAACAGGCGGAACAGCTGCAACTAAGGCAATGGTCAGATAAAAGAAATTTGAGGCAAAAACTGAAATGTAATTTGAGAAAACATCTCAGACTTGACTCTGCCTCTTTTCCTTAAAGGTTTAGAATGCGGAAAGGGACATTCAGACTTAAAAGATTTTGTTATTGTAACCCTACAATAAAAGTAGTATTAGCATTCGTATCTAGTCTGGTCTACCACAAAAGGCTAACGTCAATTTTGCAAGTCTCGATGTACCCCCCCTCTTTTCTGCCTTCAACTTTTAGAAAATTAGGGAGGATCAGATCCAAGATGAGTTCCCCAATTGCATTTCTGCTTTAGACTCGTGTTTCTTTTATCTAATTGTCGTCTTCTTTCTATTCCTTAAGATTATTCTTATAGCCCATTACACTACTTCCTAATGGCAGACGAGTGAATTTATGCTGACACATTCTGTTCAAAATTCTTTAGAGACTCTTCTAAATGTGCCAAAGTTTTATTTTTTCATATTACAGAGGTAGGCAACAGTCCCAAAAGGATCATGAATAGACTGCTGTTACTCATCCATCTGAGGTAGTGTATACAATATATCTGCCAGTAAAATCAAGAGACTCTTCTACTAGTAGCTTCTGTAAATACACAGCCATGTACAGGTAGTTTTAACCCAACTGGTTTTATTCAATGCTAGTAAAAAAGCGAGCCTATGTTGTGGGTTACAGTTGTCCTTACTGGAGAGTCCAATCCCAGATTGACAGACGTGGAAACAGACAATTTGTATTGGGGAAGATGTTTTAAGCATTCATGTTTTTGGAATCGCTAGAATTGCTGTGATAATTATGAATTAACCTGCTGGCAGTTCTAATGGGGAGAGGCACTCTTTCATCTGCCATCCATTCTTAAAACATTAGATGAGTTGGAGAAATTAATATCTACAGATTCTGCTCCACCACAGATCCAGATGCTAGATAACTTTACCTCGGAGATTGCTTTGTATATCACGCCTTTATGTTTGATGGGGATGTTTTTGTTTTTGGGTGCCTGAAGAAAATATATCTGACAGTTCAAAAGACCAAAGCCGAGGTTTCAGCCGAACAATGCACTAAGCAGGTAGATTAGTCTACTCATGAGGGTGGGTGGCAGGGGAAGTTGAATATTTGACAGTAAGTCATCTTGTCTGATTGCTTGAATCTGAGCACTTTTATAGTTAAAATGATGCCGGAAAAAAGGAAGGGGGGAAAATCTTGAGATTCATTACCATCTTTCAAGATTGTCCTGGGGGCACATACACTCATTACTGTGGCATCAACCAAGTGAAGGTTTCCTTAAAAATATTGTTCAATCTATTTAGAATCCCTGGAGCTGATGGTTTTACATTTTTGTGGCTTGAGACACTAACGGTAGCAATTAGTTCACGTTGTCTTATATTTTATGGTTCCTTCCATCCCTTTGCAGTCCTGGACCTCTGATGAATTAACTTCCCCATGACTGCACCATAATCGTAATGAGCTTTTGAAAATCATGAATGAAAATAGAAGCACATGCAATCACTGACTATGACTAATAAAGATAAATCAGACTCGCTATCAACCATTTTTTTTGCAATGTTTGACCCTTTATGTAGAGGCAAATTACTATCCTTGTGGCTTTGATCATTACAGGGTTTTCTCCAATTGAGACCTTTCATACAGACAAAACTAGCTGAAGGACTAGCCAAGGAATAAAAGAAGCATTACTGCGTTTTTCTTTTCTTAATGACGAATTGGAAACTCCCTCCAAAGATATGTGAAAAGACAATGAAATGGGCTGAGATACAACATGTAACCGAAATAGTGCTAATTAATTAAAACAGCTGTGTCAGCCCAGTCAATTCTGATATAACCTTCTTGAAGCTATTTTTAAACCTGGGTTGACTAATCTGAGCACAAACATGTAAATATGGGCATTGCATTGTTGTAAGGAATATCCTTCTGGGTTCAGTTCCAAGTGGGGAAAAAGAACACTGGATTCATGGAAGTTGCTTGGAAAGAAGGTTTAATATGGTGGACAGGAGCACATGGCACGAGCCCCTGCACAGAAAAGGTAGATCACATGCTTCCAGATGTGGGTGAAGAGAAAAGGGAGGAGCAGATGCTGAGTCTCCTGGTTTTATGACCTCTGTTGGGCCCCACCTCTTAGTTTCCTGTTCCTGTGTATGTAATGCACTCCAATTGGTGGTCAGACCCCCAGGGGCATGCTGGGGAAACTCTTGTGGGCTGTCCTAAGTCCCAGGCTGATGTAATCTTCCCAGGTCCCATGTGGTGTAATGAAAGGGCTTTGGGCAATTCCTAATATGGTTATTTGTTATGTAGAAGACTGTTGCTGGGCCCAGTCCTTAATGGCCCATTGACAAAAGTGGGGGCTACTAAGAGGAGTCTTTTGTCTGCTTAAAACATGTTTCCAGGGATATTCTATAGAATATATTCTGCCTTTTAATATTTCCTAGGATATTTCATTTTTCTAGGAGAGGGGTGGGTGCTAACTTCCTACAGCATAACAGGTACTATCTTTTCCCCATCTTTGTTAATTCACAATCTAAACAGTTTAAGTAGTTTAATATTCAATAATAGAAAAAGAAGAAAGAAGAAAAAAAAGACTACCATACAAATATTACTACTGCTTTGTTCAGGCTTGTTTCCAATCTCCCGGTGATTCAACTGTTATTCCTCCAGGTATCTCATTCATCTCTTTGTTCATTCCCTTGCTTTTTACAGCAAAGAACTCTTCCTCTACCCACCCATACCCCTTACCCACATCCAATCCCACTATTATATCAGGGCTCAGAAAACCCACTCCTCTGAGCAATTGGAGAGAACGAAGAAGGTAAAGACATCGTGGTGCTATAGGTTCAAGAAAGATGAAGACCAGGGAGGAAGGAGTTTTTCCAATTGGAAACCAGCTGCTTTGCCGCTCCAGAAGACGTGATCCAAAACTCTCTTTGTAACATTTTCTTTGGAACAGGAACAGAATTGGCAGTGAAACATTTCACAGCAGAAGATCTCTAGAAGCCTTCACAAGTGGAAAGGGCTACTGGGAGTTTTAAAAAAGTATCTGATATACCATCTGTTCTAAATTTTGGAACTGTTATAATTTGTGGGCCTTTTAACAAATGATTGCATCAATGTCCAACTGAGCACAATTTAGATGAACTCATTAACATTCCAAGAAAGAACCCCCCCCAATTCAAAATTTTGTACTAGAATAAGAATGTTACTCTAATTTTCAGTGTAGCTAGAAAATATTGAGGGGTGTTGGTCATTCAAGGAATCAAATGAAAATGGAATTTGAAAGGAGCCTAAAGCAGCAATTTGACTAAAGAGAATTTCCAACATTATCTAATTGTTCTCCTTTCTACATTGACCAACATGACTTTGGAGAGGTGTTGAATATTCAAGGTTAGATGGACTTGAGCATCATTCATATTCCCACCAAGACTATATTACAGTGGGGTGGAGGGCAGTATCACCATAGATTAAGGTTCATCTAGGCGAAACCAAAAGGTAACCCACAAAAATAGCAGGATAATTATATATTGATCCATGGGCAAGGAGGCTATCATGCGTCTTACAATGCATTCTAAGAGCACATCACTCTTTACTCAATGGGACATTGAATAGTATTTGCATTCTAATATCCTGGAGTAGCAATAGCAATAGCACTTAGACTTATATACCACTTCACAGTGCTTTTACAGCCCCTCTCTAAGTGGTTTACAGAGTCAGCATATTGCCCCCAACAATCTTGATCCTCATTTTACTGATCTCGGAAGGATGGAAGGCTGAGTCAACCTTGAGATTCGAACTGCCAAATTGCAGTCAGCCGGCAGAACAGCAGAAGCAGCCTGCAGTACTGCATTCTAGCCACTGCGCCACCGCAGCTCTAGAGGTATAGAGTGGAGATGGCTTTAATTGCAACATACATCCTTCATGCACAAGTTCAAGCTGATATGAGGTTTTTCAGAAGAGATTGGACCAGGGATGGTTTTCACTTACCTTCCCTACCAGTTCGCAAATGAGTCATGCGTGAGCCATCCGTGCATGCGCCCGGCCTCAAAAACGTGCACAAATAGGATAGAATAGAGCCGGGGTGGGTGGACAGGCCCACCCGCGATTTCCGCGATTTTGGGTGAACCAGTCCGAACCGGCTGAATACCACCTCTAGATTGGACAACCATTTGTCTGAAATGGTAGGGTCTCCTGCTTGAGTGGAGGGTGGGACTAGACTAGAAGACCTCCAAGGTTATTCTGCTATCTTTATTTTCCTATCTCAAAGATTAAACTCTCTCTCGCTCAACACTTATGTAGATTCTGAATTACTTCACTATTAATCAAAAACAGCAGAACACTTTCCTCACTTTTCCCCTTAAGCAGGCAATCTGTTGCACAGATTGTTTTGAAGGCGTGTCCGTTCTCTTCTCTGGAAAGAAAAGACAATATCTCTGCAGTAACTCCAGGTGCCTCTATTTTTCCTTTTATATCTTTCACCACCGCATCTTTGCTTGGTCAAGATGATTTTGTTTGAATGCAATTACTCAGATGTATATTGGTGAGATAGGAACCATATGTGTTTCCCTGTGTCTCCGTTGGTGCCTCTACTGTATGTATAATAAGTGTTTATCATATGTAAGATATTAATGGAATTAAAGCTTTGTTGGAATATTCATGACTGGGAGAGCCATGTGATTGAGTCAGCCAATTGGGCTGAAGTGTTAATTGAGCATGTCCAGAAACTTAGCAAGAAGAAGGGTGTGGTTTAGTCTGTCCACCATTAAAGCTTGCTGTGAAAACATCTCAACATGTGATCTGAAACAAAGTGTGGTATTGTTAATGTTTTATTCTACTTATAAAGAAGTTATTTGAATCAGCAAAATGCAGTTATCTTTTGAAGCTTCTGATTTATTGCGTAACTCTGACAGGTTATGGGCCCAGGAATCGCTCAAGAAGTAAAGTTAAAAACTGCATTGTAATTTAAAGCTGATAAGAAGCTGTCTGTGTTGTTAAAGGAACAGGCAGAGAAGAAAAGTAAAGCAGGATGGCTGCTGCTATGGAATTTAAAGACAGTCCAATACCTAAATTGGGGAAGAAAAATTATTTAATTTGGGCTGCAAAAATGGAATGTTTTTTGAAAGCAAAAGAATTATGGGACATCGTAGCAGACCCCCCACAAGTGCTTGGAGCAGCAGATCAAAAGGCTCATGACAAAGCTATGGCTTATCTTCTGTTAAGTCTGGGGGATGATCAATTCTTAAATGTAGCTGAATTAAAGTCTGCAAAAGAAATATGGCAGAAATTGAAAGCAGTACATGTCAATGTTTCTGCGTGTAATGTGGTCCAACTTTCAAGAAAGCTTTTCAGAATGAGTTTGCAGACAGGAGATTCTATGGAAGATCATTTAATGAAAATGCAGTCTAATTTTCTAGAATTGGAGCAACGTGGAGTAAAGTTTCCAGAGTCCCAGAAAGTTTTATTAGTGTTAAATAGTTTGGATCAGAGCTGGGAGACTGTATCAGCTATTTTTGAAAGTAAGCCAGAAGCAGATTTGAATTTGGAGGCTTTGAAATCGTGTTTATTGAATGAATATGAGAAAAGGTTTTTCAGCCATGCTGATGGAAAATTCCACAGGCGGGGGCTCAACAAGGAGTACAGTGGAAACTTACAGCAAGTCTCCAGCAAAATTTTCCACAAGCTGCCTATCTCTAGCAACAGCCGAGGTGTCTGCAGACAAGAGGAGAGCAGAGGCAGGAGAGATCAAGTTACACAGCAACAATTCTGCAAGCAAGTTAAGAAAGCGTGTTTCATTTGTGGAAAGACCAATCATCTGCAGAAAAGCTGTGCACAGAGAAGAAATATGCAAGACAAGAGACATTATTTGCAAGGACAGGTTGCAGTTGCAAAAGTTTGTTATAATAACAATAGAGACAAATGGTTGATTGACAGTGGGGCTAGTCAAACAATTGTTAATAATTCTGACTTATTTTCCAGATTTTTCCCAGGAAACCATGAAGAAGTGGCCTTAGCCAATGGTCAAAAGGCTAAAATCATTGGAAGAGGTGATGTGCAAATTCCATATTTGGAATCCAGGTTTACTGATGTGTTATGTGTACCTGAAATGGAACATAATTTGTTAAGTGTGTCTAGTTTAGACAAGCAAGGTTATGAAACCACATTTGTTAATGGGAAGTGTCTCATCCAAAGAAATGGGAATGTTTGTGCACAGGGCATAAAAGAGGACAATCTTTATGTATTGCAGGGACAAAAGGTCCCACATTGTTCCCAGATATTTAAAAATGTAGCAGAACACAATTCGTGTGTTCATCTTCTGCACAGACGACTTGGTCATGCTAATTTTAAGGTTGTTCAACAAATGAAAGAATTTGCAGAAGGATTAGATTTGAAGGGATGTAAGGCATATTTGGATTGTGCAGTATGCAAAGCATCGAAATCCAAAGCATTCCCAGTGAGCAAGTTTAGCACAAGACAAACCACAAGAGCTCTAGAACTGGTGCATGCTGATTTAATTGGGCCTATGCAAGCCAGTTTGGGAGGAGCAAAGTATGCGCTGGTCATTGTGGATGATTACAGCAGGTTTGGGTTTTGCTACTTACTTAAGAGTAAAACAGAGGTGCTACAGCAATTTAAGCAATGGTTAAGTTTTGTAGAGAGAAGGTACAAACAACAGGTATGTCAGTTGCAAACTGACAGAGGTTCTGAATTTATGTCAACAAATTTTCAACAATGGTTGAGACAATTGGGAATAAGACACAGGCGCACAAATCCTTACACACCGGGAGAGAACGGAGTGGCTGAAAGGAGGAATGGTGTTTTGCAAACAATGAAAGACTCATTACTGGAGGATTCTGGTATGAGCAGGTCATATTGGGGTGAAGCCATACTGACTGCCAATTATTTAGTAAATAGGTTGTGGAGTTCATCCATCAATAATACTCCATATGCAATGCTATATGGGAGAAAGCCTTCTCTAGCACATTTAAAAATATTTGGAAGTACTGCATGGGTACATATTCCAAAGGCAATCAGAAGAAAGGGACAACAAAAGGCTAGAAAGCTCAGATTTGTGGGCTATGAGCCAGGCTCAAAAGGGTATCGCTTTAGCGATGGAAGTAAAAGGATAGTGATTTCAAGATCTGCTAGTTTTGCAGAACAAAATTGGAACAGAATTGATGCAAATTCTGAAAATGTCTCACTTAGCGACGGTGATCCGCTTAGCGACGGTGATCCACTTAGTGACAATAACTCATTTAATGATGGTGAATCATTTACTGAAGGTGTCTATGTTCAGGGAGGAGAGTCTGAACAAGATATGAAGCCAGAAAAGCTTGAAACACAAGTACAGGCAATGCCACGTAGGTCAGAGCGTAGGAACAGAGGGGTTCCGCCAGACAGGTATTCTGCCAGTAAAGTTAAAGTTTGTAATGTGTGGTATGAGCCAAGAAACTATAAGGAAGTATTGGCATTACCAAAAGTTGAACAAGAAAAGTGGAAGGAAGCCATGGATAAAGAGATGAAATCCATGGGAGATCATGAAGTGTTCACATCTATGACTTTGCCACAGGGTACGAAAGCTATAGGATGTAAGTGGGTATACAAGAAAAAGGTATTACCCAATAATGAAGTACAGTATAAGGCAAGATTGGTGGCACAAGGTTTTTCTCAATTAAAGAATGTGCACTATGATGAGGTGTTCGCGCCAACTGTAAAAGCTGAGAGCATAAGACTAGCACTGGCATTAGCATCAGCATACAGGCATAGAATTTGGCATTTTGATATAACCACTGCATTTCTCAATGCTGAATTAGAGGAAGAAATTTATATGGTTCAAGCGCCAGGGTATGAAAATAAAAAGCCTAACATGGTGTATAAATTGAACAAGGCCATTTATGGGCTGAAGCAGTCAGCCAGAAATTGGAATATCTGTCTTGATACTGCATTGAAAGGTCTTGGGTTCAAGAGTTGCAAAGCTGATGGTTGCATATACACTGGAAAGTTACAAGGTGGGAATTGTCTACTATTAGCATTTGTGGATGATCTTTGTTTCATTGCAAAGGATGCATCACAAGTTGAAGAATTTGCTAATAAGTTAGAAAAGAAATTTGAATTAAAGAATTTGGGAGAAATAAAGAATTATCTCGGTGTAGAAATACAAAAAACTGAAAAAGGTGGTTATATTCTCAGTCAAAGGAGAAAAATTGAACAATTATTAGAGAAATATAACATGAAAGATTGTAATATTGCTCCTACACCTATGAGCACAGATTTTTACAATAGTTTGGGTGAGGACAAAAGTGAAGCCTGTGATCAGGAGATATATCACTCTGCAATAGGGAGTCTGTTATATCTGTCACAGTGGTCCAGACCAGACATAGCTTGTGCAGTGAGCATTTTAAGTCGCTTTACTGCTACACCTACAAAGTTGCATTGGATGGGTGTGAAAAGAATTCTCAGGTATTTGAAGGGAACTGTGAATTTGGGTCTTCAAATACAGGTCACTGAAGAATTAAAATTGAAATGTTATGTTGATAGTGATTATGCAAATGATGTAAAAACCAGAAAGTCTAATTCTGGAATTGTAATAATGTTTGGAGGGGCTTTAATTGGTTGGAAGTCCAGAAAACAAACAACGGTTGCTATTTCAACTGCAGAAGCAGAGTTTATTGCATTGTCTGAGTTATGTTCTGAAGTAGTTTGGTATGTACAGTTGTTACAAGATTTAAATGTAAATGTAAATGAAGCTGTAACTGTTTATGAAGATAATGCTGCCTGTATAAAAATGGCAACAGGTGACAGAGTGAAGAACAGAAGTAAACATGTGGACATTAAGTATTGTAATGTCAGGGAAGCTGTAAAAGAAAAATTGATACGTTTACATCATTGTTCTTCAGAGGATAATTTAGCAGACATGATGACCAAACCATTGGGTGGTGTCCATTATAGGAAATGTTTAAATCCAATAGGTTTGATGTCTCTCCCAGTAATGAAGGGAGGAGTGTTGGAATATTCATGACTGGGAGAGCCATGTGATTGAGTCAGCCAATCAGGCTGAAGTGTTAATTGAGCATGTCCAGAAACTTAGCAAGAAGAAGGGCGTGGTTTACTCAATCCACCATTAAAGCTTGCTGTGAAAACATCTCAACATGTGATCTGAAACAAAGTGTGGTATTGTTAATGTTTTATTCTACTTATAAAGAAGTTATTTGAATCAGCAAAATGCAGTTATCTTTTGAAGCTTCTGATTTATTGCGTAACTCTGACAAGCTTACCATCCCCTTATGAGTAGTTATGTACCGTATTTTTCAGAGTATAAGACGCACCGTAATATAAGACGCACCTTAGTTTTGGGGGAGGAAAATAGGGGAAAAAATCTGCCTACCAGGTATTCATCTGGCTAGCGTCCTTAGTCTGGTCAGCTTCAACACATTATTTTATCCCCTGGTTAGGGCTCAAAAAAAATCTTATTCAGAGCGAGTAGCAATGAAAAAAGCCTGCAAAGACTTAGGGCTGTAAAAAACCTTCTTTGGAGAGAGTAACAATGTAAGAGCCAGGAAGATCGTTAGCACCTCGTTAGGGCTGGAAAAAACATTCTTCGGAGCGAGTAGCAATGAAAAAAAGCCTGCAAAGACTTAGGGCTGGAAAAACATTCTTTGGAGGGAGTAGCAATGAAAAAGTCTGCAAGCCGGGAAGATCGTTAGCGCCCTGTTAGGGCTGAAAAAAAAGGCTTTGGAAAAACTACATTCAGAGTATAAGACGCACCCAAATTTTCAGCCTCTTTTAGGGGGAAAAAGGTGTGTCTTATACTCCGAAAATACGGTAGTTTTTTTTAATGTTTTGAGCATTTTTTAAAAAAGTAATTTGTTAATTGAAACATATTTTAAATTAATAATATTATTAATAGCAGCTTACAAACAGGCATCCAGTGATCATCTATACAGTTGATACATACAGTGAGCAGTGAGACATATAGGATCATAAAAAGTAGACAAGAAACTAATATGAAAGCACATCACAAATTGTGACTGAAAGCTGACTGTCAGTGTCAGAAAGATTTTTTTTTTAAATCAGTGGTTCCCATCTTGTGCTTTTGGGGGGAGCGATGAGCTATATAGATCAGTAAAGCCAGACATTCTTTGAGAGACTCTTTCATCTCTGAGACATTTGGTCAGACACAGCAAGCCAATTTCCTCACATAGTTAGTGCTGAGGGCCCCAAAATTGATAGCCTTGTTTCTGGTCATTCTGTTGAAATAAACTCATTGTCAGATGGAATCTGCTTTTATGCGTGGAATTTAATCCTGGGGTTGGGTAGAAATCTTCTCTTTTGTTGCTTTGGTGTCTCTATGATTTATTTCAACAATGGCAATTCATCAAACTAGCTTTGCATCAGACATCCTTAAGACCTCAAGCTTAAAGATGGTTAATTGAGCACCCTTTGTGGAGAAAAGGGGTTGTTCACCTACTCTTTTGTAGAGACCACCTACTCCTTTGGTTATGAAGAGATCTGTAAATCATCCAAGCATTCATTAGATAATTAAAACAAATGGTTTCAGTGGCCAGTACTCTTTGTACTCTTGATAGGGATTCTGTGCTATTGATTCTACCATTCTTACAATATCAGATTCATTCTATCATTTCTGTTTCTATCATCTGTCCCTCTATCTCTCTATATTTATACCATCTCTCTCTCTCTCTCTCTCTCTCTCTCTCTCTCTCTCTCTCTCTCTCTCTCTCTCTCTCTCTCTCTCTCTCATCTATCTATCTATCTATCTATCTATCTATCTATCTATCTATCTATCTATCTATCTATCTATCTATCTATCTATCTATCTATCTATCATCTCCCTTTCTTCTCCTTCTCCTTTTTCTTCTTCAATTATCTATCATCTATCTTTCATCTATCTATCTATTATATTATTATAGAGTACATTCAGTAATAGTACCTTTCTTGTAATGTCAGATCCATAGAAAGAAAGGTAGGAAGGAAGGAAGGAAGGAAGGAAGAGAAAGAAGAAAGAAAGAAAATTATTATAAAATGCAAGTGGTACATTGATTATTTAATTGCTACAAGTCTATTTGGAATTTGAGATGAAAGGAATCACTGAGAATGGAAGAAAGAATATTTTGGAGTTACTTATTGAGGACTGAGGGCAACCTAAACCTACGGTAATTTATATTTGAGGTTAGTAGGCTTAGCTGCAGTTTGGCAGTTCAAATCTCACCAGGCTCAAGGTTGGCTCAGTCTTCCATCCTTCCGAGGTGGATAAAATGACGACCTAGATTATTGGGGGCAATATGATGACTCTGTAAACCGCTTAGAGAGGGCTGTAAAAGCACTATGAAGCAATATATAAGTCTAGGTGCTATTGCTATTGCTTTGCAATGTGATTAAATTACAACCTATTTCAAGCTAAAGCAGATCAGAAAGCTCAGGCTCAATGATGCCAGTTGCTATCCTCCCTTTGCAACTAGCAGATTGGAAGACAGGAATTGGGTTGGTCTACATTCATGAGAGAGAATTATTTGAATGTATCCAAAGATCTCCCAGTAGCAGCTGCCATTTTCCTTTTCTCAACTTTCTTGGAACAACCACCATAACTTTAGAAATCCATTCAAAGAGATGTTTTGGAATGCACAAATTGTTCAAGGAATGGTGTCTTTTTCCAGGTGTATGCAATTGCTTTGGAAAGTGCTCCTCAATATCTGTCTGTCTGTCTGTCTGTCTGTCTGTCTGTCTGTCTGTCTGTCTGTCTGTCTCTCTCTCTCTCTCTCTCTCTGTGTGTGTGTGTGTGTGTGTGCGTGTGCTGTCCTACAGATTCCATCAACTCCTAGGACAAGATACCAGAACTGTTGCTTTATTCAATGGTTCTCGAGAGCCCTTTACAAAAAAGAGAACTGCAAGATCACCAAACCCAGACCCCATCCAAATTCCAGAGGATCAATCTTTTTTTCCTTAGATGGTTCCATTATCACCACCACCACCACCACCACCACCACCACCATCATCATCATCATCATCATCATCATCATCATCATCATCATCATCCAGACTTAGTCATCCATTCAAGCATCTTCAGGGAAATTCACCGAGAAATTAGGTCATCCAACTCAGTTAAAGAAACCGCCCTGTTGTTTGATGCGTCTAAAAAAGAGATGGGGCTTTGATCACAGGTTTGTGGTTGTCATTTTGATTTATTTTTTTTACCCCTTCTGCAGAGATCCCTAAAACTCCAGCCAGCTTAATTGTTTCTTCAAACTTTCAAACTGAGAACCATTTTCAATACTTTGCCTCAACGGTCTCCAAAGAGGAAAGTTCTGTTTTGGATGACACTCAACTCCATGTGACTTGATGGGAACATGCAGTTTTCCTGACATGGTACACAAGTGGTTGATATTGCCTTCTGCCAGTTGCTTTGAACATTCACTTTAACCCAGGGGTGTCCAACCTTGGCAACTTTATGACTTGTAGACTTAAAGACATGCTGGCTGGGGAATTCTGGGAGTCGAAGTCCACAAGTATTGAAATTGCCAAGGTTGGACCCCGCCTGCTCTAGCCTGAAGCTTTGGAATTCTCTCATCCGTGCATTTATCTAGCCCAGCTTTGCAACTTCCAAAGTCAGCTAGATGTGCAACATTTCCCTTTAGTGAGAAAATCATTTGCTGTCTAAATGCAAAAAGTAGTGACAATAGCAATGCTACTTTGGGGCTTTTTTCATCTTGGTGTGTATTCCACCATTAAAAAATATATAGGAGGGGGAGGCAGAGAAAAAAAATCCATTGCCTTTTGGGGAGAGGCTGAAGCATACAATGCAAAATGTGTCATTCAGGCTGCAGCCACTAGCAAGTGCTCTTGAATAGTTTTTCAAGGCACAGAATCCCTGAAATTCACCCCCCCTTCAAAGCTTGCATCTCCAGCACCTCCAATTTTAATTGTTAGGAGAGAGGAAGGCAATTCATAATGAGGGGGAATCGCATCGTTGCCAGAGAAGCAGGCAGAGGGCACAATCCACCAGCCCTTTTTTAATGTGCAAATTCGCCGAGAAGAATGGGAACAGCATAAGGGCTTATGTGCAGTTCAACTGGCCTTGTGCGAGGGAATGTCCCCAGATCCAGGAGATGCCAAGAAACTGTAAACTTTTCAAGGGACATAAAAATGACACCGTCTTCTTGCACAAGTCAAACAAGGAGAGGCATCATTTTAAAACTCTTATTTTGCATTGACTGACAAACCTTAAAAACATTCTGCTTTAGACATTCTAGGTCTAATTATATTTGAGGGCTCATCTCAGCCATCCGTCGACAATGACACTGATTTACTCTTCATATTATCTTAGTGAAAGTGTGATTCTTCAAACTTTCATTGCAATGGCATCAGGTTTAGTAAACTGTACAGTATATGAATCCTTGTTCGTATAAATCCTGTAGGTCCATAACATCCTATTTGCCTAAATTATAAGCACATTGAATAGATGGGTACAAAATCCTGTTCATTCATATATTTAAACAGTAGCAATGTAGAATTCTAACATACTCTAAAAACACTGTACTACTCTGTCCAGGGGCAGGTTCCTAATTTTTTTACTACCACTCTGTGGGCGTGGCTTATTTTGTGGGTGTGGCTTGCCAGCCATGTGACCGGGTGGGTATTGGCCTCGGGAGCTTGGCAGCGGCCGGAAAAGCAGGGGGCATTGCCCAGCCGCAACGTAGCCCCCCGCAGCGGAAGCAGCAAGACCGCAGCAGCAGTTCTTCTAGGAGGCTCCATCCGGCCTGAATGCTTCTCCCCATTCGATGATCCTAGGCTCCTGCTGCCCATTCCCCCTCCCCTCAGCAGCTCGAGAAGCCTCAAATGTGCGAAAATGCCTGGGATCGTCACTGCGCGCTCGTGGCTTCTCGGACTGCTGAAGGGAAGGGAATGGAGATAGCTCCTGCCGCCCATTCTTTCAGCATCTCACACGCTCCCTCAGCCATCCTCCCCTGCTTGGACTCACTGTGAGATAGGAAGGCAGCGCATGCGCAGTGCCGGAAGTTCGGCTTCTGGGCATGCGCAGAAGAAAAAAAATAAAAAAAATGTTTTTTAAAAATGGCAGTGCCCAGGCACCGGCAACCGACCGCACCGGTACTGTGACATCACCAGCAGGCCGCTACCAGTGCTATAGAGTGGACCGCACCATAGGAACCCACCACTGACTCTATCCATACAAAGGCGCCTAATGAGTATTGGTGGGTTTAATCTTAACAGGGAAACAATGAAGGGGAGCAGAGAAGAGAGATGAACTTTGAATCCTTCCCTCCCCTCTCCCTCTGCCATTTTGTTTCCTAAACATTTTGCTCTTCTTTCCGCTTGCTCTTATTGCCAGGGTCCTGGGTTGAAAGGGTTTAAGAACAGAGCATGAGAAACAATCCTCAGAACTGGAGGGACCAGCTTCAGCCTTGCGGCACCTAATTGGTTCAGAGCAATTTCCATTCTCTCAGATTCCATCCACTTTAAGCAGTTCTGGATTTAAATACGTAAATTTGATCCTAGTTATCTGTAGAGCTTTGTATGTAATTATAAAATAACTTTATATGGTGTGAGCAGCTGTCCTTGATGGAGAATATTTAGGAGTTAATCCACATTATATTTGTGGTCTTGATGTTATGGGATCATCTTCACATCCCCCTAATTATGGCACACTAAGCACTTTTTAGGCCTTGTCTTCACCTTGTTGCCATTGTCTTGTCTTCTACCCATACTTGAGGCTGATGAAAGTCATCCTCGGTTGTCCACTTTTAAATGATGTTCTCTCTCTTTTCTCAGTGCAGTTCTTTGCCTTGGAGATGATCTAGTACAGGGGTGTCAAATTCGTGTCATCACAGCAGCATCATGTGATGTATCAGAACTTTTCCCCCCTTCTCTAATCCAGGCGTGGGTGTGGCCAGTGTGTGATGAATCCAGCTCGTGGGCCAAGAGTTTGACAGTCCTGATCTAGCACATTCCATCAGTGAGGTAATCAGAGCAGAGGTGGGTTCCTCCCGGTTCGGACCGGTTCGCCCGAACCGATAGTGACCTGCTGGTGACATGACGATGACGTCATGGAACTGGTTCGGTCGGTGCCTGCCTGTGGGCGCCGCCATCTTTTAAAAAAAATTTCTTCTGAGCATGTGCAAATGCTGAGTTTCCGGCACTGTGCACGCGGTCGCCATCTTGTTTTTGGCTTTTTGTTATTTTGTTATTTTGTTATTTTTTGAATTTTTATTTATTTATTTTTTCTTCTGAGCATGTGCAGAAGCCAAGTTTCTGGCACTGTGCATGCGGTCGCCATCTTGTTTTTGGATATTTTAAATTATTTATTTTTTCAGATTTTTCGGCATTGCATATGCCCATGCAGCAAGGGAGGAAGCAAACCAGCAGCGAGGTAAGTTAGAACCCACCCCTGAATCAGAGACTGGATTTGCTCTGCATCTCTTAGCCATTTAGACTGATGGACTCTGCTTTCCGGGTCCATTTTGGCTTGTGCTATAAGTGAATCTGAACATCCAGTTTCTGCAGAAGCTTCTGCCCATGACCAATGCTTCTCTAAATGCTAGATCTGTGTTCAAAAGACAGGCCTGTGTGTTGTCCTGAGAGAGCACTAGTCCGGTGCTGTACAGAAATTCAACTTAAACTGGAAGAGAGAGAGAAAGAGAGTTGGGTTTTTCCCATTGTGTGAAGCTGTTTTTGATACCCCCACTTGCCTTGCAAGTTTTCTGTTGCTTCTGCCAAGGAATGATTTCATGAAGCCATATTTTTTCACTGCTTTCATTTTTCACTGGCACTGGCACCATTTGTTACTCTCAGATGCTGCCAGAGGCTCCCTTTCACCACTGCCATTCCCCTGCAGCATTAACTGAGGACAAAGCTGGCTCATTCTGTATTGCGGCCTCCCCCTTCATCCTCCACCCCCTGCCTGTGTATCTGTGACTTTTCAGTCCAGAAACGTACGCTGTGCATGACAGCAATAGCAATAGCACTTGGACTTTTATACCGCTTCACAGTGCTTCACAGCCCCCTCTAAGCGGTTTACAGAGTCAGCATATTGGCCCCAACAATCTGGGTCCTCATTTTACTGACCTCAGAAAGATGGAAGGCTAAGTCAACCTTAAGCCGGTCAGGATCGAACTCCTGGCAGTGGGCAGAGTCAGCCTACAATATGACATTCTAACCACTGCGCAATTATGGTTTTAGCAGCTTTTACGGGTGTTTCAGATTTTGGCTTGGCCTTGCTTACATGATCAATTCCATGCAACTCTATGAGGGTGAGTCAAAAGGTAATGCCATTTTCTTTAGGACAGGTATAATTGCCAACACAGGAACATGTAGCATACATCAAAATGAAGCTGGTCTTCTGTGGATCACATCCCTACTTCTCAACATAGTCACCGTTTCTCTCAATAGCAATGTTCCACCTTTGAATGAGAGCATGTATCCCTGCCTCGTAAAATTCTGTTGACTGTTCTTTGAGCCACTTCTTCACTGCATTTTTCACTTCCTCGTCACTGGAATAATGTTTGCCTCTCAAACCCTCTTTCATGGGGCCGAAGAGATTATAGTCTGAAGGTGCTAAATCTGGTGAGTATGGAGGATTATTGTTCCAGTGATGAGGAAGTGGAAACTGCAGTGAAGAAGTGGCTCAAAGAACAGTCAACAAAATTTTACAAGACAGGGTAAAATTCTCATAATTTTACCCTGTAAAATTATGAGAATAATTCTCATTATTATTCTCATTCGAGGTGGAACATCGCTATTGAGAGAAACGGTGACTATGTTGAGAAGTAGGGAGGTGATCCACAGAGGACCAGCTTCATTTTGATGTATGCTACATGTTCCTGTGTTGATAATTGTCCTAAAGAAAATGGCATTACCTTTTGACTCACCCTCGTACTTTCTCAACTATTCATGTACTGAATAGTTGAGCAAGTATATCTATAGCTATGGTGGTCTTATTATCTCTTTGTATATGCCAACTCTAGAAAAGTAATGGCACTTTTCCAGTCAAAGGGTAGAAGGGTAGGCAAGAGGAAGGGTAGAGGAATGAAGCGAGAACAGGTTAAGACAGCCTCCTCTTTCTCAGAAGCAAAGTTTGAACTGTCTTTTATCACCTTGAATAATTTAACAGGTGTAGAAGGAAGCCGAGATAATGTCAGCAAGTGAAGGCTAGAGCTGTTAACACATAAAAGAAAATGAAATTTCAGCCCTGGGAAAGTAGTAAGTATAAGAAAGAAACTTATCCCTATTTGATTCTACATACAGATACTTCTCAATTTAGAACCACAATCAAACCCAGAATCTTGTTTGATGAGTGAAGCAGTAGTTATGTGAGATGTCATGTGATGGCTCATGTGACCTTTTTGCTCGCTGACTGACTCTCCTGGTCTCAGTCATTAAGCAATCATGTGGGTTATTAAACAGATGGAGTCCCAAGCATTTGGTGGGGAGAGGACAGGAAACATTGGGAGGCTCTGCTCAAGAGTTGAAAATCCTCCCTTCAAAAACTCAAGGCAGGATTTTCAGCTCTTGAGTGAAAACACTTGCATGCAGCCTGCGTCAATCATCCCATGGCCTCCCCCAACCCTCTAAGGCAACACACATGCCTTACTTTACCTCTCTGCCTCTCTTCTTCTTCTTGGATTTCGGTTCCTTCTCATTTTTAGGGGCTGGCTGAAAGAGCTGTCTGCTGAAGGATGTCAGCTTCTCTCTATGAACAGGATGGGATTTTATTTTTATTTTTATTTATTTAGTTTGTCAAACATGTAAACGATAACAGGTATAAGTATAAACATAAATATGAACACAGTAAATGGGTACGAATAAATGGGGACAGTAGGACAGAGACGGTAGGCACGCTGGTGCTCTTATGCACGCCTCTTACAGACTTCTTAGGAATGAGGTGAGGTCAACAGTAGACAGTCTAAGGTTAAAGTTATGGGGGTTTGGGGATGTAACAACAGAGTCAGGTAGTGCATTCCAGGCATTGACCACTCTGTTACTGAAGTCGTATTTTCTGCAATCGAGTTTGGAGCGGTTTACCTTGAGTTTGTATCTATTGTGTGCTCGTGTATTATTGTGGTTGAAGCTGAAATAGTCATTGACAGGTAGGACATTGTAGCAGATAATTTTGTGTACTACGCTTAGGTCAGACCATAGGTGGCATAGTTCTAGGTTGTCCAAGCCCAAAGTTTCGAGCCTGGTGGCATAGGGTATTCTGTTGTGAGTAGAGGAGTGGAGGACTCTTCTCGTGAAGTACCTCTGGACTCTCTCAATTGTATTAATATCCGATATACAGTGCGGATTCCAGGCAGATGAGCTGTATTTGAGAATTGGTCTAGCAAAGGTTTTGTATGCCCTAGTTTGCAGTACAATATTACCGGAGAAGAAGCTTCGCAAGATTAGGTTGACAACTCTTAATGCCTTTTTTTGCAATGCTGTTACAGTGAGCTCCGGTGCTTAGATCCAAGGTCCTTGACAGAGTGAAAGTCATCTACGAGGTCATATCCTCCCAGCTCGTATTTGGTGTTCTGGGTTTTTTTTGCCAATGTGTAAGAGCGAGCATTTGTTGGTTGAGATTTGGAGTTGCCAATTGTTTGACCATTCTGACACACAGTCAAGGTCGCTTTTTCAGACAGCTCCCGAAGACAAGAAGGAATCCTCTTGGCAGGCAGCAGAAGATTGCAACTTTTCCTGCTGGCTTCGCCATTAACTTTCTGGGGAAGCCAGCAGAGAAGATTGCACATAGTGACTCACATGATTGCAGGGTGCTTGGCAACTGGTCAGACATGTGAATGAATTGCCAAGCACCCAGATGGCAATCAAAAGACTGCTGGGGGGGGTGCATCTTATGATGGACGGAAGTGCTTTACAGGCCATAAAACACCTAACTTCAAACTGTTCTTAAACTCATGTTCGTAAGTTGAGGACTACCTGTAGTATAAGGAAGAACAAAGGGAAACTCTGGCAAGCTTCCAAGATATTGTGATTATACCTTAAGGCATTTCTTAACATTTTCTCTGAGGAGCCATTCCTGCTTTCAAAAATTATGGACGACCCTGAAGGAGCTTTTGTTTCTATGGGCTACATTTGTTTATATTTACTGTATCAAGCATTAAAATTGATGGATTCACTGTCGCTACCCCTTTCACAAGTGGTTTTAATGGGATTTTAATGTTGTGGTATTTTTCATCGTAGGCTGACAATTTTTGATTTCAACAACCTGAGAATGTCTTGAGGGACACACGCAAACCCCTGGGATCGCAGGGCTATAAGAAACTTTAAGAAACACTGTCCAACTCTATAAAGTAGAGTTTCATTGGAGTGTTTTTTGACCTGGCTTACCTTGAAAGGGCTGACCTTAACCTACCCAAAGAACTCTGATCAGAGATGTGTGTGTGTGTGTGTGTGTGTGTGTGTGTGTGTGTGTGTGCGTGTGTGTCCAAAAAAGTCAAGAGCCGCAACCACACAATCAAAGCCAAGCCCCTTTTTATATCTAGCCATAACACAAAAAATAATGGGCTTTGATTTTGATTTTTTAAAACTCTTTCCTCAGGGACACCTCTGACATTGGTTAGATAGTAGACTAGGGAAGGAAGGAAATAAGCATTTCTCAGCTTTCATCCTTGCAACTGATTAATTAAAAAAAATATTGCCAATTTACTGTATTCAACTTGGTTTTAATGCAGAGTCTCCTTCAATTCGAACTGGACCTCCTGGTGACTTCAAGGATGCACCTATATAATTTTACTTGCAATAATCTGAATATGGTTTGCCAATGTCTTCCACAGGTCATAAGTGTGTATAATTATGCTCACACATGACCTACTCGTGAGCTTCGATGTCATATCCCTCTTCACCCAAGTGCCAATCAAAGAAGCCTTGACAGCTATCCAAAACAAATATAACCCCCCCAAGCACATCCTAGATCTGACCAACCACTGCCTATCCAACACATACTTCATCTATAATGGACAAAAATACAAACAAATGGAAGGAGCACCCATGGGATCACCCCTCTCTCCTGTCATTGCAAACCTCTACATGGAACACTTTGAAACCCAAGCTCTAGAAAAATCTGATCACAAACCCAAACTTTGGCTCAGATATGTAGACGACACCTTCATAATCTGGCCACACGGGAAAGAAAAACTGGACAACTTCCTCATACACCTCAACAGCCTACACCCCAAAATACAGTTCACAATGGAAACAGAAGCTAACAACCAACTTCCCTTCCTGGATGTCTTAGTCTACAAGAAATCCAATGGCTCCCTAGGACACACCATCTACCAGAAGAAAACACACACTAACCGCTATCTGCATGCACTCTCACACCACCACCCAGCACAGATCAACTCCGTAGCCAAGACACTCATCTCCAGAACAAAACGCTTAGACGACGAACAACACCTAAAAACCGAACTACACACTCTCACTAACGTACTAACATCCAACGGATTCCAAAGAAATAAGATCACCAACCTAATCCAAAAAGAAACCCCCACTAAAATCCAAGACAGAGAACAAGAAAACGGCAAAGCCCTCCTACCATACATAAAAGGAACCACAGACAGAATCAGCAAGATCCTCCACAAACACAACATCAAGACAGCATTCTGCACAAACCGAAAAATATCCACCATCCTAAGAAACCCCAAAGACAAAATTGAGTTAGAAAATCAAGGAGTATATGAAATCCCATGCACCGCCTGCCCCACCACATACATTGGACAAACCAACAGAAGAATAAGTGCACGCATTGAAGAACACAAGAACTCAGTCAAAAAAGAGGAACCAACTTCTTCCTTGGTCCAACATCTTAAAGCCACAGGACATGAAATTAACTTTAAAAAGACCAGAACTATCGCCAAAACTGAACATTTTAACAACAGAATAATCAGAGAAGCCATTGAGATAGAGAAACGCCCACACAGCATGAATAAACGAGATGACACCTCCCGCCTACCAGCCATTTGGAAACCCGCACTTGTTGACAAACGAGTCCCTAACACTAAGAATGACACTAGACCCACACTCATGAAAACCACACAGGATGTCACCACCACACACCCATGCAAAAAGCAAACCCAAACCCACACCAATGAGGCACGGCCACAAACCAGAAGCCAGACCATAGCTGCATCTTTAGCCACTCTAAACCCCTCCATTCCATACATGAAGCAAACTGACACCCCAGCCAATCATAGCACAGCCAACCCCCCATCCAATCAGAGCACAGCCAAGCCCCCAACAAATCAGAACACACCTCCACCCAATCAGAACACAGCCAAGCTCCCACCCTATCAGTTCAAACCCCCAGTGGCAGTTAAAAGGAAGAAACAGCTGCAATCTCACATTGCTCCTAGAAGCAGGAAGCTGAAGACACCAGCCTGATGATGACAAATGAGACTTCGTCGAAACATTGCCAAGACACTTCCAATTTTACGCGGGAGAAAACCCGAATAACCAAAGACCTATATACAAACACCCGCGAAAACCT